>CM074948.1:3829912-3849074 GCA_037577455.1 Pangasius macronema | reverse complement strand
TGAGGAGTGGAGGAAACTTTCTTCCAGTTGATGTCAGAAACTGGTAGATGGCTCCAAGAAACATCTCATTGAGGTCATTTCAGCCAAAGGGGGAAACACTAGCTATTAAGGCATAGGGTGTGATAACTTTTTCCTCAGCTGAAATACTCATTTTTATTGATTATATTCATCATTCATTGATGCAATTACATCACTTTCATCTACAGGTACAACTTAAAACAAGATCAGAAATTAGCATGATGACATTTCTTAATAAAGAACTGAATATTTAATGGGGTGTCCTAATTTTTTTCACATGACTCTACATCCACATGAACAATTTCCCAGTAAAGTGCCAGAAAAGACACGTCTCCTCTATGACACACACATGACATCACAGCATTGGAACTCTGTTTAGAGATTAAGAAGCTAGCTCTGGCTATGATCACTTGTTCTGTCATTCAAGTCCAACATTAATCTGGTAGCTACAACTGTAACAGTTCATTGAAGATGAATCTGAGATCAGCTACATGGTCACTGAGGCTACAAACTGGAAAAATAAACATGGAGGCCTCCATATTTGCCTTTTACAATAGAACTTATTGATGTAAGAAATGCTGCTTTGTTTACTGTTGACGCTGTGAGCAGCCATGTTGATCTGACATCACTTGAACTTGTGGTTTATGCTGCATCTGACTAGAGGCCGTACCTCGTAATTCCTGACCTCTGACCAGGGAAAAAAACAAACAAATACACACTCCTTCAACTAGGAAATCTTACTCGGGAACTCAGAAAGGTCTCCTCAACCCCGACTTCAGCAAGTGACGTCAAATCAACATGGCTGCTCCCAGCATCAGCAGTAAACAAAGAGCGCTTCTTAGCTATAAATGAGAATTTTACTGTATATACAAGTATTTGCATTCGATCAAAGAACCTACAGACATATTTCTTGTAAATCTATAACACTGACAATACACAGTACAGTTCACAGTTTTGACGACGTAAACGTACATCACTCATCACAGTTTGCTGGCTAGCTTGTTGCTAAGAAACGATGAACATGGAGGTGTACATGTCTCTTTTTTTTACCCACCTTATAGCTCAAACACATGGGGGTTGAAAATGATGCAATTCCGAGTTCCTGCTTCCTGCTTCCATGGTAAGTTGAATGCAGCATAAGGATTCCGTCTCAATTTTCCGAGTAGGAATTCAGTGTTAAAGTGGCATTTTTTTCAGTTTTCCATAGTCATAGTTTGGTCATTTCGAATTACAAGCATTAAACGCAAAGTGGGCGGGCCCTAAACTGGAATGGGTTTTCTTTTCTTTTCTTTCAATGAACACTACCATGCCATGCCCCCCAGAAACCTTGCAAAAATCTGGTAAAAATCCCACATGTAGAAATATGAGCAATGTTAGCATGATGTGTGAGTTCTGGCTTTGACAGTTCCTCAGCCTCAGCTCCATCACTCGAGTTCACAACTGGTCTCAACTAGAGATCGTCACTCCGGCAGTAGTTTTATTTGCCCCTGCCTGCCATATTTTCAAGCAGATTTAGCTGGTTCTGTTTCCTAAACAATCTACTAGTAGCCTGATTTAAACCATCACAGGCGGTTACTAAGGATGAATGAATGAATGGATGAATGAATGCTGTGCGTTCATGTTAATGAACGTGCTCCTTCTTTGTCATGAGAGCTTCATATCTGCCTGCAGGATTGAAAGTAAAAACCTTGAGACATTTTTTTTAAGTTCTGACGCACATCTGTAGCCTCAACCTGTCTGGCAAGCTTTAAACAAAAACACAGTGCTCCTCCTATCCGTATCTGTATTTGTTTCTGTTTAGAACACATCATCTGTTCATTCTGAATAAAATACTCGCGTTCGGTTACATCCCCAGTGTACACTGATGCACAGCGTTGCTCATCACTTCTTCCCTATTACAGTGATCAGTCCGATCAGCCCACATGTGACCTTTGTGAAGATTTCCCCTTCTTATGAGTAATGGGTGAATTTAGCCAGCGGATGGACACACACACACACACACACACACACACACACACACACACACACACACACACACACACAGCCCTGCTGTATCATTCATCAGCATGCACAGGGGGGAACCTTACCACCTCCCGGCTCGAGATGATGAATCGCAGTCATAAAGTGAGGAGCCTCATCCTACAAATGTAAGCATTCTGGCATGTCTGTGCGCTCCCTCCTATACCTCCCTCCCTCTCTTCTTCGAAACCGGTATGACTGCAGGAGGGCACGTATTTCATCAATCTAATATATTTTGTGGTTTGAGGTTTACACAGTTCAATAAGAACACACAGCATGGGGGGGAAACTGCTATCGTGCGATTGTGATGCACTTGAATCTTGAGCTGCGGGTGAATTTCTGATTCGGACTGATTATTTTTGGTTCCTCAGGACTTCATTAAGTCTCAGTAGATACCTTCATCTTTAAGTAAGGAATAAAACAATAAATGATGACACGATGTGGAGTTACTGTTACCGCCTTGAAGCTATTTTTCCAAATCCAGCACATTCTGAAGTGTTTTATTCCTAACATTATACATCTAATGCTGTGAAACGTCATCAAAACAAGGTAGTTCCTGTTATCACTTATGCTATAGCAGTGATACCACCTTCACCGGTCTCTGTTGTCACGTTACCAAGAAACCGGAAAACATCCTGGAGATGTCAGAAGTTACAGCTTTACTTCAGACTGCTACAAAGCACTGACACTGGAGACTCCTTCCCTAAATGTTACACAAACATCTGACCCCATTTTGTTTTTAAATCTGTTTATGTGGCGTGTCCGCCATACGAGCCTCGTGCATACATGTACACGTGTATATGCACGAGTGTTAGTATCGTATAGGGATTAGTATCCTTTCTTCTATAGAAAAGCATTTCAATGATTCAATGATTGATCTGGGCCCTTGTGACTGGGGTGGCCAGGGTGGGCTACATGGCTAGTGTGAGTGGAAATACCAAAGCCGGAGACTTAATGTATCCCATATGATGTAAATTTGGGAATGCTATTAATGCAGAATTTACATTTTGAGCTATTAATCATGTTCAGGACTCTGTACACCTCTTCATATCTGTGCAGTACTTCTTCTAAGCCTCTTTAGGAATAAAGTTAACCGTTAAAACGTGGCTCCAAGATGTTACAGAGCTAAACATTTTCCCCTTCTTCATCAACATAATGTTAAAAAAAGAAAGCACAGGCTCATTTACATAATTCTACTGATACAAATCGTGCTACCATTCTTAACCCCAATGATTAACGAGCACATTAAAGTTAAGCGCACAACACACATCACTCCCATCGTCTACATTACATCATCCTGTCATTAGAATAGGCCTTACATCCCATAATATTTCCTCCCACTATTCACCGCTCCCTGAAGTAGCAATCAGTATACAATCCAGCCCTTATAAATAATAGTGATCGAATCTGATGGGTTGTGACGTGTAGCCCGCGCTCCTGTCCCGCTGCGTCCCACTCGCTTTGACTCTCTCCACCACCAGGAAGCTTTCACATAAGCTTGTGCTTTCCTGTGGCAAGAGAGCTGAGTCAGCGCACATCCTGGATTTCTCCTATCACAAGCCAGCGCAGTTCTGGAGAAACAGCACGAGGTGCTTCAACACACACACATATGGACACCAGGAAGAACAGTGATATCCAAAATCCAATTACCAAGAATTGGATTTTGTTCAATTTCAAACCAATGAATTTGTAAGGAACGGTACAGATGCTAACCCCGCCCATAACTCTTATTTTAACCTCTTATGCCTTACCGTTGCCATAGTAACGGCTTAAGCAGGGACTCTTACATTGGCGGATGCCCAATGTAATCTTAAACATTTTACTGAACGAATAAAAATATGTCAGTATGGAGAAGCTGGCTGTGCGGAGACGTTTTTGGAAGGAGTCTCCAGTGTCAGCGCATTGTAACAGTTTTCCAGAGAAGTTTAGCGCTTTGTGATTTCTCGGTAACAAGACAAGCTGCTTTTTTTTTTACTTTAAACAGCAAGAGTAAGTAATAGTTCAGCTATAAATGGATAAAAGTACAACATATTGTACTTTAATCAATACAAACGTTATGAAACATTTCAGCGTCCAAACAATAAGAGTTCCACAAAGAGCTAACAGATCCGAGAGCGGTTCCCTTTGACCTAAGGCCATTTTTTCACCCCAGAATTAACCTATCTATCTGCTTCTCATCCTCGGCTGGAATTTTGTTTGGGGCCATCAGGGAGCTGCTGAAAGGATACCTCTTCATGGTGAAATCTTCTCGCGTAATGAATGTTTTCTCTTCTGCGGGCTGAACTCGCTGCGCTGCCGCTAGGTGCTGATGGAAGCCACTCTGATGCGGCAGGTCGAGAGATTCCTCTGTCTATATGTGCAGAAAATATTAGTGCACAGCTTCGTCATGGTTCCCTGCAACGCTCCATTCACTATCATTCTGAGGAACACATTGAATGATGTGTGTGTGTGGGTGTGTGTGTGCGTGTGTGTGTGTGTGTGTGTGTGTGAATGAATGATGAACCCTGAGGCTATGCTGCGGGGAAGCTTCGGTCGCCGAGGATCCTGTACAGCTCATTTAGCGGAATGAGGCTTTTATAAATCTTCCTAGTCGTTTTCAAATGCCGTACACAACAGCCAGGTTTCTATCTTACTAAAGATGTCCTGTCTGTAACCGTTTCCTGTCCTGTCCCACACAGAAGCTTTATGGGCTTCTACAGTCCAGACATATTTAGAAGCAAACGCAACATGTTGTAATTTCAACAATGAAAAGAATATTTGGGAATTGGGAAAGGCATAGGTGCACGTTTGTTGGCATTTCTGACATACGCGTGAATGGATCATTTTGGATAGAGATAGATGTCATTTTGTCATTTTGTTTATAGATACATTTTGAATTGAGATAGATGTAATTTGTCATTTTGTATATAGATACATTTTGAATTGAGATAGATGTCATTTTGTCATTTTGTATATAGATACATTTTGTATATAGATAGATGTCATTTTGTCATTTTGTTTATAGATACATTTTGTATACAGATAAATGTAATTTTGTCATTTTGTATATAGATACATTTTGGATTGAGATAGATGTCATTTTGTATATAAATGTATGTAATTTTGTCATTTTGTATATAGATACATTTTGGATTGAGATAGATGTCATTTTGTAATTTTGTATAAAGATATATGCAATTTTGTCATTTCAGGTACAGACAGATGTGATTTTTTTAATACAGATAGATGTGATTTTTTTAATACAGATAGATGTGATTTTTTTTGCATAGACTTGATTTTGTCATTTTGGATAGAGATAGATGTCATTTTGTCATTTTGTATACAGACACATGGGATTTTGCCTTTTTGTCATTTCAAACATGGATAGACGTGATTTTGTCATTTTGTATACAGATGCATGTGATTATCATTTTGGATAGACATAGATGTAATTTTGTCATTTTGGCTACAGATAAATGTGATTTTATCATTTCGGATATACACTTTTTTTTATTTTCATAATTTTGTCATGAATTCTTTGTCATTCTTTGACATTTTGGACACAGACATGATTTTTCTGCTACTTTTGAGATATTTAGACATGACTTTTCATTTCCCACATACACTCTTTTGTCATTTCTCACATAGGCAGACTTGATTTTATCATCTCACACATAGTTAGATGCAATTTTGTCATTTTAGACACAACATGATTTTGATATGATTTTGTAATTTTGCACATAGATAGATTCAGAATCTATTAGAAATAAAATTTTCTTATTCCTGACATTGAATTTTTTTGCTCATTTCAGATAGTTTTTCATGTCTGACACTGAGATTTTGTCTCCGTAAGCAGAAATGTTGCTCATTTTCGACACAGATGGACGGGATCTTGTCATTTAGGACATGAATAGACTTTTTCGTAGCAGTCCACATATAAGGGACATTTTTGCTTCATTTTGTTTTGTGTTATAATTTAATAAATGTTTCTGTCCTGTTTGATAGTCGAAGCACCGCAGGGCTGTAGAACCCTCCTGTTCCCTCCTTCACAGTGTTTAATGTGCTCTGGAATGGCGCTTGTTTAGTGTGCTTATCTTGGCACAGCATTAATCACCGGCGGTTCAGTATCTCCTACTAGACAGAGACAGTACTCATTAATTAACAGAGTCATTATAGCCCATAACTGATACCGTGTGTGTGTGTGTGTGTGTGTGTGTGTGAGGGGGGAGGGAGAGAGAGAGAGAGAGAGAGAGAGAGAGAGAGAGTGTGTGTGTGTGTGTGTGTGTGTGTGTGTGTGTGTGTGTGTGTGAGCGTGTGGGTGGGTTTGGAGATTCAAGCTCTGCACTTCTGACAGACACAAACTGGTGGATCATAGGTGAGCAGAAAAGTTAACAGTTGCCTGTGTGTGTGTGTGTGTGTGTGTGTGTGTGTGTGTGTGTGTGTGTGTGTGTGTGTGTGGTTTGTAGTGTAGATGTGTGTGGGGGTGGGTGAAGGTGGCAAGTCAAAACCCTGATGGTGATGGATGAATGGGCAGAATTATCTACTCACTAGGGCAGATAATTGCTCCATTTGGTCCCAGTGCTGGTGAATGACTTCTAATTACCACACACACACACACACACACACACACACACACACACACACTCACACACACGCACACACACGCTGACTGCCACTGCCTGCCTAACTAAACTTCCCCCTAGAAAAACACTCTCACACATGTTGCACAGCTGACCAACTGGGTTGCCATGGCAACCCCCAAAAACAAGAAGTATGAGGCAACGAGCGTCAGGTTCTGATTAATTTTTTACATCGTGTCCTTGAGGTTAGCAAGAGGTCCGCTCAGACCACGAGTCCTAGCTGAGCGAAGAGTTTTAGGTTCACAGGATGTTTTCTGACTGTTACACGAGGAGTGTGTGACTGCAGTCGCATTTACGGCTACTGACTCTTAATATTAACCCTGAATATCAGCCCTAATGTTTTTGATCATTTTTTTTAAAAACAGAATTTATGAAAAATGCACATCTAACCAATTCACAACACCTCAGGCAAAAAAATATCTCATTGTTTAACAACTTTTCTTGGGCGACAGGCTGCATTCGGCTCTTAGATGATTAACAGTTGAGTTTTTAGCATAAAATTACAAATATCTTTAGCAAAATGTCGTCAACTAGCACAGTAGCTAACATTTAACATTTATTTAAGACATAGATATAAAATTCAATTAATATATAAACAAAATTAATATATAAAAAGAAAAACACTTGCAGTAATATATATTTTGAGTTCAGTCATTTAAGTGCATTGTATTTTTTTTTTCAGGCAAAAATAGCTTTTAAATTGTGCATTTTTTTTTAAGTAGTATGAAGGGTGCCAATATTTCTGCAGGGAGTTCATTTTTCTTATTTCTTACTTATCACATGTAGTCAGTCATATCATACTGGTTTTAAACTGATTTATTTTCTTCTTCTTAGGAAGCGATTGAATCATATAATGAACCATAAGCAAAAACACAACAACCTGACATCTTATATGTGCAAACTGTTCAAAAAATAAAGCAATTGACTGCATCATGCTAATCATGGCTGCTAGCTATCATTAGTCATTAGCCAAATCACTGGTATATAACATTGTTCGGGTGGCTGGGTGCCTCATCATTCGAGGTCATCGGTTGGAGAGTGGGGCGGGGGTTGATGGGGGATTGGTGGTGGGGGGATATAACTTCTATCATCACTCCCTGCCTGCTAGATACTTACTCTATCCACCTTATCAGAATATGCTAATGCAGCTAGCTGAGGAGTTAATGCTTGATAAGTCTGAGAGAAGACCCCCTTTGAGGAGGCTTTCATTAGAGATAAAGGTTCTTAACTGTGTTCCTGTCGTATAGGTTATTCTGATCTCATTCTGAAGAAACAACTCTTAAATATTCATTCACCGAATCCCAAAATGTGCACAGACTTGGTAAAATGTTACAAAACAATGTTGTAGTCTTAATAGCTTAGCATCAACAGCCAATCGTGAGAAGGACACTGAAGACCTCTTGACCTTGTTAGGCCAATGACTTTGACACTCAGTAGCATTTCAGTTTGGTATTTTTATCACATCCCTGATGACAGCCTGAAGCGCTAGCTCCTGGTGGCATTTATAGTGGCAGATGGGAGGCAATTTGGACCTCTGTTAGATATGTGGCAACAGGAGGTCCTCCTCCTTACTTCCTGCCCAGGTGAAGTGTAGACACCTTCCTTACAAGTCACCCAGTGGATCTCAGGCAAATGGCATCTGTTAACCATCTTCCCCCATTGCAATGTAGGTGGCCCTGGTAGGGGGGTTCAAGCATGGCTGGAGGAGTTAGTATGGGTGCTAAGGCTAGGAGGAGATTAGCATTTTGTAGGGACACAGTCACAGGGTCCTGGGGCTGCCAAATAACTGAAATCCCATCTGTTCCATTACTTCTTTCCCCGCGATGACGAATGACAACTGGTGCCGTTCATTAGTAAAGTTGCAAGCCATCAAGGCTGTGCAGGTGCAGGTCATGGCAGCTCAGAAATTAGAGAGTATTTGTGGAGGACCTCGAGCAGGACTCAATGCATTGACATACATTGGGGAAAGTGGTGACAGGTTTAGTGTAGGTTCTCGTGTGGTGGTGAAAGGCTGCTAAAATCAGACCCCCTGATATGTCACAGCAGAGGGTATGGAAGGAAGGTGGCCTGGCCTTATAGGGGGTCTCTGAACCAAGTGGGTGTTGAAGGGCAGAGGAATGTTTGTCTTGCGGTGAACCAGATTGCACAAGTGTGCATTGAGAAGAACACCACAGCTAGGTGACAGTGACTTTGACAATATAGGCTATTGACAATATCAGACTATCAGACTATCAGACTGAATTTTATATTATACTCATATTCATTTGTTTAGTAGGCTTATCAGTCTTTTTTCGAGAAGGAGGGCAGTTTCCCACTTAGGCCAGAGTTAACATTTTCCTATAACAGCGCATCCCAAAGTATTTTATTCCTCTTATACCACAGTGACAATGACTACATTTTTGTGTGCATGGAACCGTCTTTTTCTATCCCACTCCATTGTCATGCTGGTGCAAACTGTGGACAAAAATGTACATCTTAGATTTGCATGTTTTACCATCTGACCTTTCAGTTGTGGTTCCAGGTAAAATGCTCTGTCAATGACTGCTGTTTGAAATGCCATGACTTTCAATAACCTACCAATAGTACACTACATGAAAGCTTCAAGGTTTCTTTCTAAAACGGTACTCTCTATAAGGCGAACGCTCTGCTGAAGCATTCAACATGGAACCTTAAAAGTTCCTCCAGAGGAACAACCTGAACCTTGTTCTCGATCTAACCTTATTTCTAAGCTGCGACCTTTCCTGTAGCACCACTGGAAGAAAATGATTTATTTATGCGTTGGAGAAGTGTTTCTTATTGAATTTGTTTTAATTCGCACACCATAAAAGTGTATCCCCTGGCAAATAAACATCTTCACCAACATTCAATACCTCTTGGAACACACACAGCAAACCAAACACACTCTTGCCTATGCGAGTGAGACACAAAAGTTGCCTTGACCTGGATGGATTTGCTATCAAAGCAAATTTCGACCACTGTGTTCTGGCACAGCTAGGAATCGATTAACAGGTTCTCCATCTCAGGGCTTAAGTTCTGCTTGTTTGGAGAGATTTCTGATATCCCGATGTAACCGCTGGAACGAAGCACTGCGGAGGCCACTCAGGCACCGAGCACCCTGGGAAAATAATCAGTCACCACAGGGATGAATGATTCCAGTGTGCGCTGCTGTAATCCTTCCTCCTGAAAACTATGCCCTGTTTATGGATATGAAGGGGTTTTTTTTCCTACAGGTGTGACATATTTCTTCTAAGTATGATTAAGTGCTTCTCTCTTTAATAAAAAACAATTTTAAAAATAAGATTCGAGGATGGTAGAACGTACACTAATTGCAAACTTGACGTGGCAGTAAAGGTGATGCCGAGGGTCCCTAAAGAGCCACTGACTCTCAGACTCATAGTCAGACAGACATGCATCACCACGTGCACCTGAACGGAGGTTTGCCAAAGCTCCTGGGGGACTTTAGTAATGTAGGTGCAGTATATCTTTAAGCCTGTCATTATGTGTGTTTGACAAGCATGGATTTATGACCATTCTTAGGGGGCAAGTGAAGGATTCAAAACATGGGCGGGAAGGCAAGGTCATTATGTTATGGAGCTTTGGAAGCTGAAAAAACTATCTGACATGAATTTCATATATTTGAATTATATACAAGTCGCACTGAATAAACAAAATATATAAGACTTCACGTCAATGAGGCCAACGTTGAACAATCTGGGATTCCCAGGGAACAGTAGAAGCTCTCAGAGAGGTTGAAGTTAGCATTTAGACAATCACATCATCTTTCATGCTTGTGTCCATGAAGCATAACGTTAGCTGGTACAAGCACAGCCAAACTAGCTAGAAGGTTAGCGTAGAGTGTTTAACAAATCTACGTAAATCTACTCTACTTTTTTTTTTTATTATTATTATTTGTTCGTCCACTCTGAAAGCATCTGCTTTACCCTTGGCATGCCTCGCCACATAAAATCTGAGTCAGTTCATAAGCATAACCAAGCGCTA
Source organism: Pangasius macronema (assembly GCA_037577455.1). NCBI lineage: Eukaryota > Metazoa > Chordata > Actinopteri > Siluriformes > Pangasiidae > Pangasius > Pangasius macronema. The sequence goes on along the minus strand of CM074948.1, from coordinate 3,838,419 downwards.
CTCATTGACCGTGAGCTCGTGTAGCATTTGGGAACAGTTAGCATGTGTGTCCACGCTAAGCTGAATTGTAAACCTAACATCTATGGGTCACCGTAAAGCTGTCACTGACTGATGGAGAAATGCGCTGCTGTCCTGTCCTGGTTTTTCTTATTTTAAATTGATGGGGCTGATATGGACGATGTGGCTATAATCAGAAGCAGATGGGATCGGGGACCCCACACCACGAACCTCTCTAACATCTGCATCTGCTGCACTCTGGAGACTAGGGGGAGGGGCCACAGCTGGATGACCTCTGACCACAGGAGAGATGCTGGGAGCCCTGGAGCTGACAGCTGGGTTTTGTGCACAGTGGGTGAGCCTCTCTCTCTCTCTCTCTCTCTCATCTCAGCTCCTCACTTCTTTCATAGTTCTGCTATGGACTGCAAATGAAAGCTCAATAAAAACAAGACAGCACTGAGATTATTGCTATTATTATTTAGCTTCAAGATTTATTCCTGTTCTTGGCTGACAAGAGTGGATGTGGTTTTCTGCTGCTGTAGCCCATCTGCCTCATGGTTCGCAGATACGTTTCTGCCCACTACGGTTGTAAAGAGTAGTCATTTGAGTTACCTTAGCCTTCCTGTTCAACCTGAATCAGCCTGGTCCTTCTCTTCTGAACCCCTCTCTCATCAACAAGGCGTTTCTGCCCACAGAACTGCTGCTCAACTGGACGTTTCTGTGTAACAACTCTAGAACTGTGTGTGAAAGTCCCAGGACATCAGCAGTTTCTGAAAACAACAACAACCAACACCCATGCCAGGGTTCGAAGTCACCGAGAGCGCATTTGTTTTCCCGGTTTTTGCTGTTCGATGTGAAAATGAACTGAAACCTCTTGACCTGTATCTGCTTGATTGAATGCACTGTGCTGCTGAAACATGATTGGCTGATTTGGTTAATCGCATGAATGCGCAGGTGTACAGGCGTTCCTGTGGTGTGTTTAGGCCATGCCCACTTTAGGTTTGAAATCCGAATACAGATTCAGATAGTGCCATTGTGTTATACCCCTACTATACACAATTGGCATGAGGACGCTGATCTCAAGTGACCATATCTTGTCATTCTGTCATTGAAAAAAATGTCAAAAAGATTTGGTATAAAATTTAAAGTTGATTGAGTTTAATTTTCCAGCAGGCTGGTTAGCAATATTAGCTCGAAATCACCTCCATGTTGTTGGTTTTGGCTCATTTTATGACGATAATAGTGTTAGCCAAGTGAGAGCTCTACCCTCTCATGGACACTGAGTTTTCCCCGAGGCCTATGATTATGATCCGTTCTCCTCCAGCACCTTGATCCAAGTCTTTACATCATCAACCTCTGGGTGTTTATTAGTTTTAGAGTAGCAATTTTCAAGTGCTTGCAAACAACTTGACACGGTTCTGACTTAAAAGAATGTTAATCTCTTCTGAGGAGTTTGAGGCACTTAAAACAAAAGTGTGGAACACGACCCCTTTAAAGCAGCTAGCATTGTGAAAGTTTTGGGGTTTTTTTTTTTTTCGTCTAAACATATGACTGGGTGTATGATACAATGATAGTAGCTGTCTGGTATTAATCATCATTGTTCTGTTGATTTTTGCCAAACCCAATAGTATTTGACCGAGGTGAAATGGTAATGATGGCCCCCTGGAAGTCGTACAACATTTCTAAATATTCGCTCTGAGGGTGGGATTGGGTAATTATTTATTAACAACAACCAAATGTGTGCCAGAATTACAACCTCCCTGGGCTTTGACATGTCATCGGGGGAAAAAAAATGCTGTTTTTGCTGGAGTGTCATGGGGAAAAAAATCATTCTGGAGAAGTGTTACTAGCATTTCGTGTTTCTTTTTTTTTTTTTCTTCTCGATCTTCTTGAACAAAGCAACCAGTTCTGAACAGTCATCACTGGGTTGCAGAAATATTTCAGAAGGTATGCTGGGGTAGCAGGCTTGCCAAGTGCGAGTGCATTTCAACAAGTTGAAAGCACAAAAAGGAGTTGCCTTAATGCGTCTTGATTGATGTGCAGCTTTGTGAACGGGCGTCCTTGCCAGCAGTGAGAATGGCGGAGGAGGAAGGTGTGTCAGTGTCATCCATTTATCCATGAACTATTGCAAGAATTAGCCGGGGATTTTTTTTTGTTCACATGACTATTAAGGCATTAGTGCAGAGGTATATTTTAATAGCACTTACTTTTCAGGTTCGTTCCAAGAGCAGTTGGCAGGAAGTAGCCATATTTTTTTCTGATGTAAAGTTAATATGAAGTAATATATAGCTGCCTAGCGTAATCCAGCTAGCATACTTTCTGAAGCACCAAGAGCCAGAGGGCATGAACTGCTGGCTAACGGACAACTTTGTGGCTTGAGGTTGTTTGGGGAGTTCTCCATCTTTATCTCTGACTGTCACACATATGAAAACCTGGCTTTCAGTGGTAATAAGCTTCACCATGCCCGATCACATCATCCTGCGATGTTGCCTGGAGCTCGGTAAGAGAGCTCCATTGTGCTCTGTTCGCCTTCTGGTCTTGGCATCAGAAATTTGTAGATTGCTATCATGGTGGTTTGCTGCGAGGAAATATATTAACTTGTGCAATAGTTGTGCTGGTTTCATTCTGTCGCCTCTGATGCACTTAGCGATTACTGGTGGAGTAAATCTTAACAGGTCTTTACAGAAATTTCCTGGGAACCTTTTTGTGATCTGTGTCAAATTCCTGAGAAAAATGACATTTTCACATTGTCTTTTGGAAATAAACACTGCAGCAAAAAAAAGGCCAAAGGCCATGCTTGGAGATCCTAGAAGTGTCTTTTAGTGGATGGTCTTACTTAGATACTGTAGATTTGTAACAAATCTGTAGATTTTGTGTAATCATAAAGACTGTCCTGTACTCATCCCGGGACTCTCGATCTGGGACTCTCGACTTCACAATCTGCTCATACTGAACATCATGTAAACCCTCTTCTTTTTACTCTTTACACCTGTATACTGGATCCCACTCTCTGCTGTCACCCAGAAGACGACACGTTTCCTTTTAGAGTCTCTAAATTTTTCTTCCTCATGTCTTCTCAGGGAGTTTTTCCTCACCACTGTCGCCTCTGTCTTGATCAATGGGAATCTAAATCCACATCTGGATATCTGCAAAGCTGCTTTTTGGTAATGTAAAATTGGGGTTCCTCTTCCAAAACTACAGGATGACCATTGGAACAGCTACTATAATATTGGAACATGCCAACCATGGAAATGATCTTACCTTGACTCATTGGGGAACTGACTTCACCTTTAACTTTTTCATACTCAAAAGATCTACAAAGGCTCCTCTAGGTCTTCTGTGGAGGACATGCCTCTAAGATTTCCCACAAACAACTTGGTTGAGTGGAGCAGGCGTCCCCAAGGCCAGGACTCCCCACCGCCAGATTGCAACCTTTGAACTCTCGGGCCATCAGCAATCCAGCAAATTAAGTGGCAGGACTACAGTTTTATTGTTCTGAAGATGAAAATATATTCCTATTAATATGCATACCAACAGTCGTGGACACTATCTACGTAAGGAATAAAACACTTGTGGACATGCTGATGTAGGAAAATAATTAAAGAACAATGCATCATCCATTTATAGCTACTTTTGAACACCTGTAAGTTAGTTTCTTTTATCACTTCCATTATAGCAGCTGTAAACAGTCGTTCCTTCAACAGATATTTCTTTCCCTCTTGAATACGATGCACCTTATGCAACTTGTTGTATTACTGAGAACCTTTTTCTTCACCATATCAACAATTATACATCTTAGATTTAATTTTAGATCATGTGGCTCGCTCACCATAGACGTCTCTGTGAATAAGTTGTTGCTATAGAAGTGCCAATATTTTAGCACGAGTGCATTAATTATGGCAAACCTGTGAGTTGAATTATTGTCAAAGTTATAGAAAATGAATCAACACCTTCTGACTAATCAGATTTGAGGATTCAACAGCGCTGTTGCTTTTTCCCACATGGCTAAGAATTTGATGAATCAATTATAACCACTTGTCTCAACAATTCTCAAAACACCCTGGTAATGCCACTGTGTTCTGGCGAGCTGGTGGATTTATGAGCAGAACATCTCTTCCTTTTCTCCTATCGTCCAACTTTAGACAGACTGCAAAAGTCAGCGGGTGTGCCGGGCCAGAAAAACACACACGTGCCCAGGAATGTGCGGCGAGGCCTCGCCTTTGCCAGCAGTGCTGACGCAAGTCTGGAGCGGCGAGGCGTTTGACCTCAGGCTGACATGTGTGCTTTACTGGAAGCACGTATGGTGGGCTGCCCAAAACGGCGGGCGAGGTTTGGGACCCTGCCACGGCTGCTTAGCATGGAGTCTGGCCTGACCTGGATTCCGGACCACAATCCCCTGCTGCTACCATTAGCACCGGGTCGCTGGCTAGTACACGGCCTGCCTCCTGTAGAGCGTTGGCGTGAGCCTCCATTTCGGCGTGCCTTAATCACAGCCTAAATGTCTTGTTATCTTATCCTGACTAGTCCGGAGGAATGATTAATTAGCTATTGGTTTAAACATTCCCGCGAGCTCATCTGTACTCCAGACTCGGGTCTGTGCCGATCTTTGATTGTAGCTTGGCCACTCATGGACAAAAATATGTCTATCACTCATAAAAACTTAAAAAAAAAAAAACCTGCAATTTCAAACTCCAAACTCTCTCTGAACCCTTTGTGTCTAGACCCGTTATGGATGTGCACAGGAGACAGTGTAGGGGCTGTAGAAGTGTTTTATTTCCACTTATCTAGCGAAAAACCACACACAGCTCACCATTCATTTCTTTATCGCAGAGCTGCTACAGTGTTCCAGATGTAGCGTTGATCCCTCTGAACTGACAAACGCCAGGACAGGATGACTGAAAGTGTCCATAACGCACGGCAAGTTGGCTGGGTGCCAGGATGAGGGGACTCCACTCATCACTCCTCTAACACCAGTTTTACCTGCTCAGGCTAATGACTGTGACACCATAGAGGAAGATGATGAGAGATTTATCTGTAGCTGCCAAGAACGGAACATGGTTCAACGTCAGGTTCTTCTACTTCCTGTTCTACTTTGGGCTGAAGTATTTATCTAAATGAAGGTCACGTCAACATTGCCTAACCTTAGCTTTTCATAGAATTGTAAGCATAGTTGTTAAATGATTTCATCTCTTACATTACCTTGCATGTTCCATTATGCTAAATTAGCATAAGCCCATTTCAATCGATAAGCCGGCTATTTTTGTCTTCAGTGCAACTCGAACGTCTGCGTTGATTTACTTCACTGTGATTTAACGCGCAGAGCTTGTCGTAAATCTTTTCTCCGGGCCATCAGAGAGTCTGGTTGCACCACAGTCTGGCTGATGGAGCGAGAGAGCGAGAGAGAGAGAGAGAAAGAGAAAGAGAGGGGAGGAGGAAAGATGGATGGGTTGGTGTGAGGTCTTAATCTACTGCCTTTTTTCCCACACACTTTGCTTACCTCATACTAGATGTTCATGTTGACGTGACGTTATAGCGCTCTTAGGGTTCTGTTTAGGTGCAGGAGCAAGTGGAGATCAGTGGTGTGTTGCTAATTTGGGTGGTTTCCTGTCGTCGCCCAGTCGCTCTTACCGCAGACGGCCAAAATGGTATTTTCCTAACTTCAAGCAAGTTGTTACAATCAGGTTTTGTGGATATCCATTATTTTTGTCACTCCACATGGATGTTGGAGGTATTTTTGGAACATAATGTATTTAATACATCTAGTTTAGTAAGAAATAAACCACTTGGTGGCGTGCTGTTTCAGGAAAGCTTTACCATATCAATGATTAGATGTTGTCAAAACGCCTGCATAACACATTTAGAGGAAAGTGCTATCTACCCTCTTCTACATATATAAGCTCACTGATTCCTGTGATTGACAGGGGAGAGAGACAGAAATGCCGTCCCTTCCACCCAGACATCATGGCCAGTTTTGCTCCCTTCTCTCCCATCTTGTCAAAACAAATTCCAGAAAGATTCTTAGCCATCATGTCAGTTTGTAGGTGCACTATGCATGTTTAGACACCTACACCACATTGCAGGTGTAGCATCAGGTTGAAAAAAAGGAGGAAACTGAAACTGCATACCTTGTCTAACGGCTAAAATAAAAATGGCTGTCCAAAGCATGAAGATAGATGGAAAACAATCTATTTGATAATGGATAATAGTCATGGGTGTATGCTAATCACGCAGCCAGGCCGTATGGAGGATACCATGCAGAGCTAATTTGTGTCAACATTTTATCTCTGTTTATTAAGTCAGCCACTGGAGAGTGCTCCCAGGGGGCGCTGATGAGCCCTTACCTCGTTTAGCCCTTGACTGTAAATGGCATTCTCGTAAATTCAGCTGAATTGACTGATATATGATCAGCTGGCAAAACGTTTTTTTGGCAAGTCGCCTCGAACGAGCTTGTAGGATCTTGTCAGTGTGAGCTTTGGACAACGTGCCAAGTGCAGTTTGACACACTGACAATTTGTGGCTTTTGGGAAACAATCAGCAGCGCTCGAGGAGAACCTGTGATCCCATTTCTCCTGTCGGATCCTGCCAGCTTGCGTTAGTGCTATACACCTGAAGCAATTACTGATGATACTGACTGCAGGTACATGTCTTGATTAATGGTTTAACTGCAATCTGTGATCTTTAACATCGTGATTAATTTCCCTTCCCTAATATACACGCAGTTATGAGTGGGGGCGGGACAGCCCCACTGTCTTTCAAGGATAATAAGACATCAGTTTTCATTTTTTGGCATCCATTTCCTGTTCACAATGACTGAAGGTGGATTGTTTTGGATTTGTTTTGAAAGCGAGCTCAACAGCACCACTAAGGGTCATAAAAAACCCATAGAATTGGATGAAGAAGTGGGACATGACGCTAGGGCTGATTTCTTTCTAGCCCAGACTGGAGAGTCATGTAGTTTCACATCAGTTGATTACACAGAAGGACACACTCCCTCGATTTGACCTTTGAAAAATTGTAGATGCGGGTGGAACGAACGTGAACAATGTGGATTATTTACTCTGTCATTGTTTTGTTTTCAAAATGTCTTTGAGGAGAAACTCAGAGTAGACAAACTAAAGACACGTTGTTGAATCAAATCAATCAAATGACATAAATGGTGCTGGCATTTAGTGTTTTTTGTTTTGTTTTGTTTTATTTCATTTTTATCAAAAGTGAAACATGGCATTAATGGAGTAGAGCATTAAACACATTTAAAAGAGAATGCAGCTGCCTATATGTCTTTAAGTGTGTTATGCCTAATATTTTGTCCCACCTCTTGTGAAGCTGCTGGTAGATTTTAGCTGTTTATGCGCAATCCAAAATAAGGTCCATTCTGCAATCAAGGGAAATCTCTAAACACCCAAAACAATGTAATGATTGACAGCCAAGGGCTGGTGTTGGTCTCTCAGGTGAGCGAGGCTGCGAAAGTGAATTTCCGCTCTGGTTTCACCCCGAGCGGCTTTCTCCGTCACGCTCGGCAGAGAGTAAGTGCTTTCAGGGTGTGAAAATAGGAAGCTCGCCTGAGCTCCATGCCCTCCTGAGATAAGACAATACCTCTCAGAGAGAAAGGGCAGCGTGCTCAGGCTGGGGAATCACAGCAGCCTCGGTGCAGCAGGAAAGCCCGAACCTTTGTTCCCAAACCAAATGCTTTTAGGAGGAAAAACATAGTCATCTCCTTTGTCATGTTTTATTAGTCAAGTTTGACAGCTCTGACGATAAGCGGTCCCGTGGGTCATTCATCAGGGCCTGACATGTCACAGAGTGAGCTTGTGAAAGAGCGGCACGACAGGAAAGCGCTGATTTATCCACAATGTTATTATGACGCAAGGGTGAGACTTGGATGTAAACTGTTTGCGTGCGATATTGACTAAACAACTGGCGACACCAGGATGCCATCAGCACATAAATAATGACAATGTGCAAAAACACAAATACCATAATTAGCTAGGTAATTGCATAAATTCCTACAATGGGCTGCCATTTTGTCCCACTGATGTTAACCCAGACATTTTAAACACAGGTAATGTTTTCTTCACAACGACCAATGTGCATATTTCAGATAAATAAACTTAAAACATTAAAAAAATCTACAATGTACAGCATTGTACATACAGTCCTGGTCCACTGTAACTTCATTTTACCTGGAAATGTAAACATGAGTCCTCTGTTATGCTTGAGTCATATTCCATGAGTCATCTATTACAGGTTATGAAAAATGTCCATTTTAATCCCACAGTAATCGCTGAAGATAGTTGGAATATTTGGAGGAGATATTTGGAATATTCCCCAAGTCACGTGTTCGATGTTCATCCAAATTTCTTTTTTGGAAGATCACGAGAAGAAGAAAAGTACATTTTCTTTACTCTCAGTGATATTGTTATACTCACTGAATTCTAGCTAGACAGTGTCACTGAGGAAGAGGCAGGAGTCAGAGCTAGAGGTAGCAGAGCTGAAGATGTTGAGGTTCTCTT
>CM074948.1:3784551-3794551 GCA_037577455.1 Pangasius macronema | reverse complement strand
TCGGCCGTATCTCCCCTTAATCCCTTTAAAGAAGTGACCGTGAATGAGTCCTCACACACACACACACACACACACACACACACACACACACACACACACACACACACACACACACACCCCAGTGGATGAACTTTTTCCCTTCGGCCCGAGGCTGTTTGTACAAACCTGCACCGTTAATCCTGACCCTGTGCGCGACTTCAGCCACCCCGAGATCCTCCGAGCGCCTTCCGCTACACCACTGACTCCTGCATGACTGCTCCGGGGATCTCCTCACCTCTCTCCACTGCTCCTGCATGACTGCTCCATCTCCTCACCTCTCCCCACTGCTCCTGCATGACTGCTCCGGGGATCTCCTCACCTCTCCCCACTGCTCCTGCATGACTGCTCCGAGGATCTCCTCACCTCTCTCCACTGCTCCTGCATGACTGCTCCGGGGATCTCCTCACCTCTCCCCACTGCTCCTGCATGACTGCTCCGAGGATCTCCTCACCTCTCTCCACTGCTCCTGCATGACTGCTCCGGGGATCTCCTCACCTCTCCCCACTGCTCCTGCATGACTGCTCCNCAGACAAGTCCAAGTAGCTTCATCAGCATGAACGCACATTAGACCTTGTTTCCAAAGCATCAGGAGAACAACGAGAACCAGAGCAGCAAACTGGGGCTCTCGGTGATAATAATAATAATAATAATAATAATAATAATAATAATAATAATAATAATGAGAGTTTGCGACACAACAATTATCATATAACAATTACATATTTTGTTAATTAAACAACTTAATGTAATTAACCCAAATTAATTAATTAAAAATATATATGTTTAGTTTTATCTCATATCTGATCATATTTTATTTTTACAAAAAAATAATAAATAAAAATTATATATATATTGTCTTTATAATAATAACGAATTGAAATAAAATATCATAATAAAAACAACATTAATAGCGAGGCAGTAACAGTAATACCAACAACAGTAGCAGCATATAAATATAAATATAAACATAAATATAAATAGCGACATTTATATTTATTTCCTGGGATGTGTATATGTATTTGTACCACGTGGTGTATATGAACAGAATACCGACAGCAATATTTTCGCAAATTCAGATATCAAATTCTGCGGATAGTTTCTAAAACAAAGCATCATTTCAGTTCTTTCGCGATCAGAGCCCGTACTGATGAGGATGATGATGATGATGATGATGATGATTATATTATTCACATTTCGAATAAGCTTCATTTGTTATGCTGTCAGGGTCGATCCTTATGAAACGGTGAACGAGCAACATCAACAGAATGATCAGCTACTGTGGCGTACAGACATAAAGTAAAGCTGCGTATTTTTATTTTTCCCCAAAATAATATTCTTCCAAAACGATTACAATATGAATATTTAGAAGAAGAAAATGATAATGGAGAGAAACTGTTACATTAAAGTTATTTGTTGCTATGTGTTTATAATAATAATAATAATAATAATAATAATAATAATAATCGTATTTTGTAGTGCAGAAGCTTCACTGTGTGCCTCTAAACGAGCGAGAAGAGATAAAAGCAGGACGAATGAGTGGAGAAAAGGGGAAAAAGGAGGAGAGAGAAAGCCCTCGCGACCCCCTGCAGCTGTGTGTGTGTGTGTGTGTGTGTGTGTGTGTGTGTGTGTGTGTACTTGGAGCTCCCTCTTTCGATCATCTCCTCATTAGTCTCACTGCTGCCTCACTGCTTTCCCTGCTCAGGATTACTGGCTGCCTGAGATATGCTACTGGGATCTCAGCTTCTTCCACTTCTCCTTCATCTACTTCCAAGACAGACTGCACTTAATCACCTCACACAACAACATAGCAATAACACACACAAGCTTAAACTGTGTGTATGATTGCTGAGTATTATTAGCGTACAGGTTACACATTTTCTAGAAGTTTACACGTTGCAAAACTCTCATTTATTGGAAATTATTTTCTCAATGCCCAGAGCCTGTCAAGTGTTGTGTAGCTATACTGTATGTCCTGGTTCTTGGTACAGTCTTTAAAAAAAATGGTTCTTCAATGATTCTTGAAGAGACAAACAAACAATCTGTTAAGGGATCTACAGTTTGTGTGTATAATGTATTAATTGGGTAGGCGTGTGGTACAAACGCAAAACTATTGGTCGCTTTTTCTTCTTAATACATAGAACTTTGGTGCAGTTTTAGAAAAACAAAAAAAAATTGTTTTGTCAATTGTCCTTTCAATGTTCCCTGGATGATTAAGGCTTCTTAGCCAGCTAAAAGGGTTCTACTTAGTCCCCTGTCCTCTAGAGAAAGATCCTGTTGTCCTGTTCGCCTTTCTGGGAGTGTGTGTATTAACTAGGTAAGTGTTGTACAAATTGAAATTTACTGGTAATTATTTTCCTCTTAATACCGAGAACCTTGGTAGAGTCTTAGAAAAAAAGATTCTTCAGTGGTTCTTTAAAGGTTCGATGGATGATTGAGGGTTCTTGGCCCCCTGAAATGATTCTGCTCCTGTTCTCGTTGGGTTCTGTGTAAAATCTTCAAGGGTTCCCCCCAGACAGACAACTGGAGAACCTTCGAGAGTACGCTGTTTGACGTGTTTGCATCAGACTCAGACAGATCTGCAGATCTGCAGTTCCATATAGCAATCATTTATTCGTTGAACAAATCAATATTAGGTTTTTCCTGTGATTACAGACAAATGTTCGGACCACCGAAGAACCACTAAAGGTTCTAAATGTTGTGAGAGTGAAGGGGTTCAGCACATCCAGCTTCACACAGAGTAGCAGAGTAATTATTTGACATTGCTGCCCCCATGTGTTCAATGGTCTAATAGCAGCTTAAAAGGGAGATGAAGCATTGTGTTGCTTCCAACGGTACTAATTACAGACCCACACAAGGTGTGAGTGTTAATGTGTAACTGTGCTTTTATTATGATTTTTAAAAAATTGTCTAATTAGTGTTACCTTAATGTTACACTGAGCCAAAGAAGTTCTCGTTAGTCTTAGAGTATATCTGTGTAATTCAGTGTAATATATGCAGAGCATTGAGATGTTGAGGTTCTCTTTGGGAGTGACGAGGTTGGACAGGATTAGGAACGAGTACATCAGAGGGACAGCTCATNTGCAAGTGTTGAGGATGCAGAAGATAGGGATAGGTGGAGAGTGATGATTCGCTGTGGCCACCCCTGAAGGGAAAAGCTGAAAGAAGAAGAAGATCTGAGAACTTTATTAACAAACTGAGAATACAAAAAGGTCAAATAAATGCTAGTTTAAATTTCTTTTTCATGTGTTGGTACTCAGTATGATCTTCTTCTTTAAGAGTTCACTGGTTGATTAAGGGTTCTTTATCTGCTAGAAGCATTCCCTTCCTGATAAGAAAGCTCCCTGTTGTCGTATAGTTCTACAGAAAAGGTTCCTCTAGAGGGACAACCGAAGAACCATTAAGCGTTGTATATTTTTAGATTGTTTTAATGAACAGTCAAACTCCAAATGATTGCTCATTATTTTCTTCTTAATACCTAGAACCTGTCAGATGTTTAAAAGTTAACTAAACTGTCCTGGTACAGAAAAATGGTGCTTTATCTCCTAAAAGTGCTCCATGTGGAAACCTTTCTCATAGAGAAAAGCTCTGGAGTTTCCACTTTGGGCCTTAAAGGGTTCTCTGATTGAGAAAACTGAAGAACCATTAAGGGTTCTGCATTCTCCAGTAGTCAGAGTCATCGTTAGACGTTGCTGCCCCCTTGTGTTTATTGCTCTAATTACAGGTAAAAAATGGTAGATGAATCATTGCAATTCTTTTCAATGGACCACAAACCACCTGAGTGTAAATGTTTAAGTGTAACATTTAAGTTAATTTACAAAATTCAAAAAACAAGCATACTCTTATAAAATTAGTATGACTATTTTTGTCTTGTATTGTGCTCCTGTCATTTACGTTTACATTTTATTAATTTGGCAGATGATTTTATTTAAAGCAACTTACAGCTGAGTCAAGGAAAAGAAGAATGGCCGTGGTCAATGACAGTGACCGCTTGGCATCCTGGGATTTGAACTTTCTGATCAGTAATCCATTGATTTAAGTGCTGAGCCACTGTGTCTCATTTCTTAAGTAGTGCAAATAGCAAATGAATTAAAATGAGGTAACAAGGTTATGGTGCAATAAGTTAACAGTGTACAGGTAAACAATATGATGCAAACCAGTAATTCAAATGGCACAGTAATTCAAATTCTAATGGTTACAATGGAATAAATGAGATAAACAGTATACAGGTAGTGGTAAGCAGCACAAGCAGTCCATGGTGAGGATGGAAGGTGTCCTTGATAATACCTCTCGCTCTCCGCAAGCAACGCTTTTGATAAACGTCTGAAATGTTGGGCAGCTGTGTTCCAATGATGTGTTGGGCAGACGTAAGATAGTGCCTTCTGGTCACACACTGTCGTTATACGTGCAGTCGTTATACCATACAGTGATGCAGTTTGTAAGGATGCTCTCAATGGTACAGCGATAGAAGTTCGCCATGATGTGAGGAGCAAGGCGAGCTTTCTTCAGTCTCCTCAAAAAGTACATTTGCTGTTGCACCAATTTGAGAGGACCCGCTCTGCCTCAGTCCCATTAACAAGGTTAGGGCTTTTCAGATCCTCAAAGTACTTCCGGTAGTCCACAGTCATCTCTGATCAGGCCAACCAACGTAGTGTCATCTGCGAAGGAGATTAAGGAGTTGGAGCTGTGCACCAGTACATAATCAGAGGTGAAGAGGGAGTAAAGGAGAGGACCCAGCACGCAGCCTTGTGGTACGCCGGTGTTTAGGATGATGGTAGAGGAGGAGTTGTTGCCAACTCTAACAGACTGGGGTCTGTTGGTCAAAAATTCCAGAGTCCACTTGCAGAGAGCAGGGCTGATACCAAGACAGGAGAGTTTGGAGATCAGCATCGATGGAATGACAGTATTAAATGGAGAGCTAAAGTCAATGTATAGCATCCTCATATAGGAGTTGCTATTTTCCAGAGTCAGGGCAGAGTGAAGGGCTGAGATAATAGCATCCTCTGTTGACCTGTTTATGATGATAAGCATACTGATGGGGATCCAGTGAGGGTTATAGGCAGGCTTTCAGATAAGACAGGACCAGCCTCTCAAAGCATTTGATGATGATGGGGTAACAGCGACTGGAAGGAAGTCATTGAGCACCGTTGCAGCAGTAGTATATAGTATAGAGTATATAGTATATAGTGCAGAGTTCACATGTCTAATTTCAGGGTATAACATGATTACATGTAAGTCTCTCTCCTACCCAGCCAAATTAAAAAAAAACTGATTTGGATTCACAGCACAATGCAGAGCGAGCATCACACTGAGCACTCTTCTTAAGAGTTGAGATGATCTTAACTTTGCATTGAAGGTCAGTTTTCTCAGTAGCACATTAATATAATCTCACATATGTTTGGAATCTAGGATCCCATATTAGCCTCTGTATTAAACCTATATAATGATAATGCTAGTAATGGAATTACAGCCTATAGCAGTACATAGACTATGGAGATTTCTAATTATTTTCAACACTTTTAAATAGTTTAATGAGATCGAGTGTGTTAGATCGCTATTGGACATCGAAGGACAGTTTTTATTCAGCAAGTAATTTGAATAAATCTGCTCTATCATATAGAGATGACATTTCCATAACTACTGTGGCTTCCTATGGTGGCATAGTGGTTCAGCCTCCTTCCATATTTAACATTTATGGAAGGAGTCTCCAGTGTCAGCAATTTGTAAAAGTAAGCAAGCAAGGTTTCCAGTTTATAGCTGTAAGTGATAACAGGAAGTAACTTGTTTTGCAGACATTCCACAACATCAAAAACTGTAAAAAAGTAAGATGTGTCATTCGTTAATTATCGAAAAAATGTAATCAAATTGCTGTAGTGTAATAAAACACTTCAGAAAGGAAATTCAGCTTTGCGCTTGGCCACATTACACCATCATGTCATTGATTATTTTCCTATAACTGCATGCCTCCAGGTGTATTACTCCTTACGTCATCAAAGGAACATGCTCCAGTAGGTGGCAGTAATGAGCCATATTGTTAGCTTTAACTGCCAGTAATCTAAAGAAGAAAATTGATTCCAGGGGAAAGGTCAATAATGGTTTTGTTTGTTTTTTGGTGTTTCCTTCTCTAGTATGGAAGCTACTAGAAGGCATTTGTTGCTTGCCCTCATGCCTGTGTCTGTCCTTCACTTGCAATCTTAAGTTCTGCATGTGCCTAACCAGTGCTTTAATTGATGGCCTGCTGGACTAAAATCTCCAGCTAACTTTTTGTCCGGACTAAAGTTTGTTGTGATTGGTGGATCTCAAGGAACCTCAGACAGTTTCATATTTAATTGTGCAGCAAGCTCAGAAGAAGCCCAGAATCCCAGAATCCCATCAACTTGGACATGTCCATCCATCTAAAAAGTGAAGAAGTGTCCAGGTAAAACAAGCTTTTTTTTTTTTTAAGTACTTTGAAGACTTTATGAGTCTAGGCATGTAAACTTCATACTTTATCAGCTGTGCAAGCAAAGTGTTTCCAAAGTAGAAAAGGTGATGTCATTCATTGGAGTTCTACAGTTCAGAAAGTGTAGATGATTTTGTTGTTAAAATCATTTTGAGCTTCTTTACTTTATTACTGCCACAGCAACAACTAGCAAGGCTATTTGGAAATGCTGTTAATGTATGTCCATTGCTGATGAAGCATCTCACTCCTGGAAATGGGCATATCTTCTCTTGGTTTCCCCAATAAACAGCCACAATAAATACAATAAACTCCTGCAGTGATGCATGAAGAGTGATGGGTGACAAAATGGCTGCTTTAGGCCTTAGTTGCTGCATTAAAGATTGCAGATGATATGCAGTAATCCTGAATTTTGTTATGGCCAAACACAAATATTTTAATAAGAGACTTTGGAGGAAAAGTAAAAATGGACACGCAGAAATGGATTCATCTGTTGTAAGCATCCAAAGTGAGACTTTCTACATTGAGTGAAAAAAAAATGAGTGTTCTTAAAGGTGCCAGTAAATTTTGAGAGATTTGGTGTAAATATTTGGGGCTTTGTTGTTTGATTTTTTTTTTTTTTTGAAAGCTATATTAATTTTAATATGTACAACTTCCATCCCAATCTCCATTTTTGGCTGAGTGGTTACACTTTTACCATGTGCTGCAATTAAGCAACTACCAGTTTTCATTCCTTCTGTTATTATCTTCTCAGTGGTATGAGGACTGGAATTCTTTGGTACCTCAAAAAACTAGTGGAAACACACTATAGTTAATGTAGAGGAACTGGTTTTTGGCATCCATTTTGGCTGGAATGTTGATAGAATGGCAGTTCTATTTCAGTCCTCCTAAACTGTGAGTCACCTAAATACTTTCATGTCTGCACCATGCCATGTTTCCAACAAGGTCCCAAAGTTTTTAAAGCCTTTATTTGTCACATATACATTACAGCACAGTGAAATTATTTTCTTCGCATATCCTAGCTTGTTTGGAAGCTGGGGTCAGAGCGCAGGGTTAGCCAAGATATGGCACCACTGGAGCAGAGAGGGTTAAGGGCCTTGCTCAAGGGCCAGGCAGTGGCAGATTGGTGGATGCTCTGATCAGTAATCTAGTATCATCAGTAAATAGTTGATGTATGGTGCAGTATTTGCAGTATTCATCAGAGGAGATTCAAGACATTCAAGAGTTTATTGTCATATGTAAAGGAAACAGACTGTTACACAGTACAGTGAAATTCTTACTCTGCAAATCCTCGCAGCAACCTCTGACATACTAACAGGACATAAGGAAAATACAAAAACATAAATTACAAATAGTGCAAAAAAAAAAGGAGGGCTAGGATCCTAAGTCTACAGCTGTGCCTGGTAGATTCTTCTGGGCCGATAATGGCCTAGTAGATGAACCAAATGTACAACTCAACAATGGCTGAACATGGGACCAGGTAAGCCGGCTAGCTTTGATGGCTTGATGACTCTGGGATAATCTTGTGGTTAAACCCAGGTTTTCTGCCCGAATTTATAAATCAATCAATTGACCTGAAGTATTCCTTAATGGCAGGTCTGCAGCACATTTCCTTTTGTGTTTGTTACATGCTCTGCTGTAATATACAAGCCGAATGGTGGCCATCATCAGACCAATAGTTCTTTTGTCAGAGAAAAGGGTTTTCAATAAAGTTTTCAATAAAGGGCTGGCTGCAGATTTTCATTCCAACTAATCGGGAACCACACCTGAATCCCCCTGTTTAATCTGTTCATTTTTGCCTTCAATCAGGTGTGGCTGCTGGTTGGATGGAATAAAAAGTTGCAGCCATGCCAGCTTTTTCCAGATAAAATTGGAGAAAAGACATGAAGGGCTCCCTTGTGTGGGTCACCATGGCCTATAACTGGGCTAGAAACTCAGCTCCTACCATGACATACAACTCTACTAGGAACGTTTCCATCTTTTGGCCATTACTTCAATTCAATTCAATTTTATTTGTATAACACTTTTAATAATGGACATTGTCACAAAGCAGCTTTACAGAAATATATAAATTCAGGATATAAATTTTAAATGTATGAATTTATCCTTAATGAGCAAGCTAGAGGCGAAGGTGGGAAGGAAAAACTCCCTGAGACGATATGAGGAAGAAACCTTGAGAGAAACCAGACTCAAAAGGGAAACCAGACTCAAAAGGGAACCCATCCTCGTCTGGGAGACACCAGATGGTGCATTTATAAATAATTCCTTTCTAAACTGTATACTATATTGTTAAAAAGTGCAATTGTGTAAACTCAAATGTTCATTGTAGTTTACACATCAAGTATATTTTGTTGAAGTTATCAACTGTTCACTGATGGAAACTTGAGTGCGAAACTGCTCATGGGAATTGCAGTCCTAAAGCTATCAAAGCAACTGTAGTCCTAAGCCATTGTAGCAAAACTGTTCATATCAATTGAAGTCCAATGCCATCTTGATGGGTTCTAAGTGGTTCCATCCACAGTAATCTCATGTAACTTTAGGCTATACGTGTGGGGCCATCCTCAGCAGTAGCGAGTGGTTTCCAAGCGATGAGAACTCCAAGCAGAATAAGGGCATCAGGATGGATCAGGAAGGTCCGGAGAGCAGAAGGGATCAGGATCACTGGCATCTCAGGAGTAGTATGTGTAGCTCGAGACAGAATGAGAGAGAGAGAGAGAGAGAGAGAGAATGTTAGGTATGCTAATTGTCACGTAATGGTTAATGAATATGTACGTTGTGTACATATGTGAATACTTGGATGTGTGCCACTTCTTGTGGAGCAATCAGCTAAATATAGCATATACACAAAACAGTTTAAAAATAAATACTTGCCAAATAGTCATTTGACTGTCGCTAAGAAGCTTTTGTAATAACTAGCTTGGTAAAAGGATTTTAATAGCTTATAGTCATATGGCAAATGAAAGTTTTAATACGAGATTGATGAAGGTTGGTAGAAATTTAACATTTTAAATACATATCAATTTATTCTTTATATTTAATATTTGAATCTTAATAATAGTTGTTTTCTGTCAATTGGCTATTTTAATTAATTTGCAATGCAAAGTCAGATTACAGAATAACTGGTAAACATTTATTTTAAAGAAATAAACCAATAAAAGTCTGTTTAATCTCAACAGTAGGGTGTGCAAATGCACCAACTGCACCACATTTAATATTGCATATGATTTTTAGCATCACATAGAATGTCCAGAAAAAGGTCTAACCTGTTGCCTTTGTTGTCAGTAGTAGAACCTAAGGTATTTTCTAATACAAACCTTGAGATGTATAAGAAATTTATGACTATGGGCACAGTGGTCATCTCAGCAGAGGGTGAGGAGGTGTTGGTAACTATACTAAGGGATACTATTGCTAGAGGAATGTTTTGCACATTCTGATTCCCGTCAGCAGATCACTGAGGAAGAGGCAGGAGTCAGAGCTAGAGGTAGCAGAGCTGAAGATGTTGAGGTTCTCTTTGGGAGTGACGAG
>CM074948.1:3771301-3778695 GCA_037577455.1 Pangasius macronema | reverse complement strand
AACCTCAACATCTTCAGCTCTGCTACCTCTAGCTCTGACTCCTGCCTCTTCCTCAGTGCCACTGTCTCTAAACCATAAAACATTGTCTTGCATCAATCGACTTGCATCCAATTGCTTCAAAGCTAATTTCATATGAATATATAATTTAAATAAAACAATTAAGCTTTATGGTCTTATTCATTAGTTAACCAATTAACCAGTCACAATTGCAGCCAATACCAAATTGCTCCAAACCTTTGCTCCAAATGACAAAACGTTTGTCATTTGCTTTTTCTTTCTTTTAAAAAATGATCTTCATTCGACCACAAGATGGAGCTGAAGCCCTATATACTGCTTTTTCTTTTTTGTCCTCAAGATCAACGTCATCATCAAGAGGTCGATACTGTATTTCTTTTTAAACATGCAGACATTACAGCAGTAGATGATTAGCTCATGTGCATTTGCAAAGAACAGAATTTGCTCTTTTTTTAGACTTGACGTGTCTAAGTGATCATTGATGTCACTATTTCATTTCGAGTATTAGAATGTAATATTTTTCCCCACATTAGCATTAAAATGACTTTAAAAATAATAATAAAGAAAAGCTTTATAAAGGAGAGTACAGTAATGTGCTCACAGTTTTGGAAGTTATAGCTCTAGTTACTGATATGATATTTCTACACAAAAGTATGAGAAGTATATAACGTGAAAAATTTGCTATGTGCTTTGAGGAACAAAACTTAGCGTAATAAACTCAGAGAATTGTCAGATCCGTTCTCAGCAATGGTTTGGCCAGACATCCTACAAATGAGGAACTTTATTTTTTATATAACTTTTTTATTTTGTAAGAACTTTGCAAATACAAAACACAATCCTGCTCTTATTTATTTATTTATTTGCCCTCCATACTTTATGGAGAGCCTTGGAGATTCCTTTTGAATCCTTGGAGAAACCCCAGGTCTGCTGTAGCACCTCAGCTATGAGTTACCCCGCTGTATCTGGGATTTCTTTAGGTTTTATTAGTGTGTAATAATTATTTATCATCATATACGCTAAATATCATAGTGTAAGTGTCAGTAATGTGGGAGTAAAGGCTGATAGCTGGGCTGCTGGGTGATGTCCATGGAAGATCTTTCATCCCAGTGATGATATGTTTTGTAAAGCGGTGAAATGGCAGCTGTGTTTTTCTGGTTAATATTTATGAATGGGTTTTGCCGCCAAGCTTTTGGGAATAATCCTGACTTTTTTTTTTTATTTTATTATTATTTTTTTATGCATGTGTGTATGTAATGATTAAATCAGAGGTTTGATTTAATTTTAGAAGTCAGGGGACGTCTTTAACGGTTTAAATAAATAAATAAATAAATAAATAAATAAATAAATGATATATGTATTATTCAAATATCAGACTAGTTAATTTAATGTGTACAGTAATATGCTGACTGTTTATTGGAGCCATAGATTTTTTTTTTTTTTAATTCCTGAACTTTCTAGCACAGAAAGCATTTTATTGAAACTGGTATCTCATTCATTATTTCGGCCTCGCACAAGGACTCACTAACTCCAAACCTAAGACAACCCACATTGTTATTTTGTCCGATTACCGATTCGATATTCTCGTCAATAATAAATCTGTGATTTTCACCACTGTAATAAAAAAATATCTCAGATACCAATTTGAGAGCCATGGGATTAAATGTAAAATTTAAATGTAATGTAGCTGCTGAAGATCATCACATCTGATGTAGCTTGAGCATCACAGGAACCAAAAATTCAGAGCATTTGTATATTAGCAGCTGTTTTATCAGTCAGAGTTAAACCCAGATTCAGGGATACAGTTAGTCGGGTTTGCAGCAAACTGACAGAGCCTCCATGCTTTAAAACAAACCCTGAAATCATCCGGATTAAGGTTTGTAGCCAAGCCTCTGAGATCTCTTACTTTCCGTTGCTTGTTTGCGACAATTATTTATAGATATTCAGAGTCTGATGTAATTCAGCCAATGGGAATATTCTCGGCGGCACTGCAGAAACTAACTGTCAGGAAAACAATATTATTATTATAGAGTACGATTTTATTATTTCTGCTACATAAACGTAAACATTCCGAAAATGATTATTAATAAAATAAATATGACAGAAACAAATTGAGAAATTGTCTAAATAAATGTATAAAAATAAAATAAAATAAATAAATGTATTTATGCGGGATGTTAAATATCCATCGATTTTTTTGTGCATATATTTAGATATGCATTTACTGATTTTTTTTTTTTTAATATATATGTTTTAAAAAAAAAAACGCACAGGAGAAATGATCCTATCACACAAACCCGATTATCCGTGAAGGCGCTTCTTTTTAACATTTTAAAAATAATAATTTTTGAAAAATAAAGCGTGAGAATCTTTCTAAATTTGGCGAAAATCAGCTGAACCTGGTTCTTGTTTTTCTTCTTCACAGAACAACATCCCTGATCAGTTTAACGCTCTCAAACCCAAACGATAATTTTTTTTGAAGTTGTAAAGATTAAACAGTGTTGTTTTTTTTTTCCAGAATATATAGCTTTTATTGAACTGTACATAAATGCAGGGAGAGAAATCTCCCGACAGCACCTGCGGGTTGTGTTACATCATTAACACAGTGAGTGTAACACACTGCTGGAGTAAAATAAGTGCAGTCATTGGTCTTTTACAGGCTTACGCGTTTCCAGCTGAGAAAAACAAAGACACAAAATCAATCATATATATATCAAATATCAGTTGGAGTTTCCAAGAAACCTGTACATAAGTACGAGAGCAGAAAAATGCTCTCTCTCTCTCTCTCTCTCTCTCTCTCTCTCTCTCTCTCTGTAGTGCTATATGACGTGTGGAGTGAAGTTCAGAAAATAAAGAAATAAAGTGAAGCCATCTGGGTTTTTTAGTTCTTACGAGTTAGTGAGCAGCATTTCCCCCAGGATCTTTGCGTGTGTGTGTGTGTGTGTGTGTGTGTGTGTGTGTGTGTGTGTGTGTGTGTCAAGTCAGCACTGTATAGCTGTAACACTGTATAGGTTTGTGTAAATTATTCAGAAGTCCATTCAGAACCGTTGCATCTTCAGCACTATTTATGGGACATGAGGCTCCTCTCTCCACTGTGTCCTGCTCCGGCGTGTCTTTTGTGCTCCTCTGTCCTGATCTGGTGATCTGGTGATCTGGTCTGGGCTACATTACACACGGCTTGATGTCTTGGCAGATCCCTTGGTGGTGTAGCTGATGGTGGTGGTGGTGGTGGTGGTGATGGTAGTAAGATCCTCCGGCGCTCGGGTGAAATGAGGCGATGCCGTTAAAGTTTAACACAAAGTCTTTCCTGTCGCACACTGGAGAAGAGTGAGACTGATACCGAGGGATTCCCACTGCAATCACAAGCCGACATTACGGGTTAGCTGGGGCTTTCTTTTTTTATATATATATAATAATAATAATAATAATAATAATGTGATGATGTAATACTGTATGTATAGCCACGTCATACAATTCTACCTGTTCAAATTCTCCCTTTATTTCCTTATATATATATATATATATGTGTGTGTGTGTGTGTGTGTGTGTGTGTGTGTGTTTTGTTTTGTCCACTACAACATGTTTCTATGTCCTGTGCTCTTACATGGAAATGAAATTTCTTCTTTTCCGTATTTTGCGCTAAATATTGCAATGCGACATTACAGACTCTCACAGCTAAAGGCACTTTAGAGCAGTACTTTTTTTTTTGGTCGCTGTGATGGTAAATCTTTAGTAGGCATTCATGTCTGTTATAATTACGAATGTGCGTGTGATGTGACTTTAGCTAGCTTTCAGGGAAGTGGTCTTACAGCGCCTTCAATTATTATTTTACGGTTTTCAGATGATATAAACATGTTAAAGGTACAAGACCTTCAGTATTAATAATCTAATTAATAATCTCATGAATAATTTAGGACGGTTATTTTATAAACCACCAAGTCCTCGTCTATCTATCTATCTATCTATCTATCTATCTATCTATCTATCTGATTTTAAAGTATGATGAAATATTAGTATTTTGTCGTTAAGCTGGAAAATCAAACGTCATGGGACCTCAGAAGATTTCACTACAGTGTCCAGAAGGTTTCAGAGAGTCTCAGAAGTTAGCAGAATTATAAGAAGCTAATTTAAAGTCGTTTTACTCGTTAGCTAATTTCAATCGTTTCGTTGCAAATAAAGTAAATAAATAAACAAACGCGTAAAGACGCTTGATCACATGCCTTCAATTAAATGCGCGTCAAACTAGCATAGGGTGCATTTACTTTCGACTCACAGTTATGCAAATGATATAGATATATTTATGTGCGATGGAAGTGGATCTTTCCGTTGAGGGGTAAATGGGGGGGAAAAAAGAGAGAGGGGGGGGGGGATCATACAACACCATGCTATTCGCACCAGCAAGATTTTGGTAGTCAACCAGTATAAACCAGTTTGGATCAGCAAGGAATTCATGACGTACCTTTTATTTATTTATTTTTTTTTTACTATACAACTTATTAAATTGTGTGACAATGTCGACATTGTTCCTGATTCTTTACCCAGAGCTCTGCTGTATCTCAAAACTTATTGCGTCATCATTTGGCAATACGGTGGCTCGTGCGTTTAGCTCTCAAACTCGAATAAATCAAATGAACCTGATATTAGACATCTCTGCATTTATTTA
This sequence comes from Pangasius macronema, assembly GCA_037577455.1. NCBI lineage: Eukaryota > Metazoa > Chordata > Actinopteri > Siluriformes > Pangasiidae > Pangasius > Pangasius macronema. The sequence continues at coordinate 3,774,020 of CM074948.1, read as the reverse complement.
TTTATTTATTTATTTATTTAATTCATTCTTTCTGAGCGTCATAATTTATAAGCTGAATTGACGCTTAGTTAATAATAATAATAATAATAATAATAATAATAATAATAATAATAATAACATCACTTTTACATTTTGAAATTGTACCATTATTTTACTTTATTTTTTTTTATTTTTTTTATTTATTTATTTTTTTTTTTACATTTTAAATCATATACCTCATACACGCACTGATTTACAGCATGCAATAGGCTTTAAACGTATTAAATTATGAAACATATTGGAATGAAATCAGTGTTTGGTTTAAACTCTCTGGATTTGAGCTTGATGCCATGTAGGTTGATAAATCGATAAAAACGATAAATCGATATCACAATACTTGGGCGTGAGAAATACTGATGCTGCAGTTTACCTCGAGATCATTTTCAGATGTTTCTGTACAGAGTTTGATTTCATGATCTATAGACAAATTGAAATAGTTTAACCCTATTGCGAGGTTTTCTGCATGAATCGCAGTATGATATTTTGTCTGTATATCGTGGAGGCCTGCGCGGTCCACGCTGGCTCATGTGTGATGGTTCAGTGCACGGTGGTATGTTTTTGTTTCACTCTACATGGTTTATCTGGCTTTACCAGCCCTCACTCTCATAAACCAACATTCCGGAGTGCTCACCAGCGCCTGTGTCTCTACATAGTTAAAATATCCCTCAGGTTCATTTGGACAGGGCCATAAGCCAGTGGAGAGCCCTATCACCCCACCATCCACCATCCACCATCCACCATCCATCACCCACCCAGGAGGTCAAATCCTCTTCAGCTGCCCTGCTGCTGGGCTTTTAGCCGTGGATTTGTTGGTAAAAGCAGTGTTTTGTTAACCCTGAGGCCTGGGGGTTAATAAAGGATGGTGAGGAAGGCTGTTATCAAAAATAGCAAAGCGCTCACTAAGTGGTGTGAAGCGGTGCTGTCATGATGTGAGCAAATATGAGCAAAATACACATTCCTATTTTTTTCCCCTTTCACATTTCTACTGGTAAATAAAACCTCTGCTAATCTGTGCACATGTGTAATGCTAATTGCTTATGAATGTTTCATTAATCCTCAGTAAAGTCACAAAAAACTAAAGGTCTTGTAGACTATGTGTGTGTTCAGTTTTCAGCTCTGGAGCTAACATCAAGCCACAAACCCTGTGAGACCTAATGCCTTATTTTTATTAGAAATGTAACACACACACACACACACACACACACACACACACACACACACACACACACGGAAATCCTTCTTAGAGCTTTGATTTTACAAATTCCCTCACCCTAATTAACCCGACATTGTGGCTTCACTTTGACAATTTTAGCTCATGTGGGTTTAAAGTGAAATAAAATGCAAACTCTAGACCTTGCTTACACAGTGACGAGTTTTATGTGTGTGATTATAAAGAAATAAATAGTGATACCGAGGATCAGATTAATATTCACACTTGAAATGAAAATATTTGCAAATTTGGTCTTGTTTGTAATTACACGCTTTTTTGGAGATCAACGCGTTCTTTGGTTAACTGAATAAACAGGATTTAATAAATGACTTAATAAATAAATCATGAACAATAACAGAAATCCTAGCATCCCTAATTCCTCTAGCTATTTTATTAATAATAATAATAATAATAATAATAATAATAATAAAAATTTGTATTGGTCACTGTGCGTGACCTTTCAGCGATTATCTTGACCATCAAATGTAAGTAAAAATAATAATAAAAATAAATAAATAACTAAAAGAAACCCCTGTAGTCGAGATAAATATAATTAGAGAGGTGAAGTCTTTTTGCTTATTAAAACATACAGTATTAAATTCATCATAATTAGGCTTTAGAATATAGGCTACGCTTTCCAGGTTTTAACACTTTTAACACTAGTGTTAATGTAGATTTGCAGATGTGTGTGTGTGTGTGTGTGTGTGTGTGTGTGTGTGTTAAATCCCACACTAGGATTGTTCTCGTGTAGTAAAACTCTACCTGAGAGGTCTGCTGCGTCCCTGGCTCCGTGGTGCAGGTAGCTCTGTTCCAGGGCGTACGGCGCCACGCCCGAGTGCAAGGCGGAGGATGAGGAGGATGTCGGGCTGCCTGCAGCCAGGGGAGACTGCTTGATGTAGGGCGACACGGCGGATGAAGGCCAGTGCGCGGTGGCGGCGGCGGTGTACGGAGAAGGACACTCCAGAGGTCCGCTCATGGCCGGCGGTGAATGAAGCGGACTGCTGCCGCTTCCGGTGCTATTGCCGTTATTGTCGTGCGCGTAGTCGCCGCCGCTCGAGGTGACCTGGCACGCCGGGGACATGTACGCTGAGCCCGGACTCGGTACGTGATGAGCGGCGGCGCCGAGTCCGTCATACGCGCCGCTGGTCATCGCGTCCAGGTTGTAGCTGCCCGCATGGCACGCGAGCGGCGCCGGTGGCGGCTGGAAGTCGAAGTTCTGCGGCAGCACGGAGGCGCCGAAGCCGAGCCCGTTCATCATACGGTACATGGGTTTCAGAGTTTGGCACTTTCTACGGAAACCGCGTGGGCGCCTCCGAAACGATCCCTCTTCGAACATGAACTCGCTACCCGGGTCGATGGTCCAGTAGTGACCCTTACCGGGCCGCCCGAGGCCCTTGGGCAGCTTGATGAAGCACTCGTTGAGAGATAAGTTGTGCCTTACAGAGTTTTTCCAGCCTTGATACGAGCCAC
>CM074948.1:3758801-3768801 GCA_037577455.1 Pangasius macronema | reverse complement strand
TGTGTGTGTGTGTGTGTGTGTATGTGTGTGTGTGTGTGTGTATTTGTTACACTAGTCTTGCTATTATATTGTAATAAATAAATAAATAAATAAATAAATAAATAACCCGACATGCTGATAGAAGGCCAAAAGCGTCTGAATAAATCAGAGTAACTGATAGTAATAAAATTTGTTCTCTTACTCTGGCTATTATCAGGTAAAAAAAAAAAAAAAGCCTGTGATTATTAAATGTATGTGTTTAAAAAAAACTGAAAATATTCAAATTGTTTGATGGTTCGTGGATGGTTGGAAACACGCAGAAACACCCCCCGCGGTTCTGCTTTCAAAGCCATTTGCTTTCATGAAAGGAGCCGAAAGAAAAAAGCGAGCTGGAGATAAAATCAACTCTCACCATAACAATCAAGGTAAAGAATAATAATATCCACCGAACTTCCGGCAACATCAAACCTCATATCCCTGCTGCGTTCAGGATGCGCGACCGCCTTAAAGGAAGCTTCGCTCGGCGCAAAGAAGGAAAAAAAACCAACAACACTTTTAAAAACACACTTGAAAGCCTTGTGAGAGGTTAACTCTGTAAGAGCACGGTGCTGGGAACACGCTGTTGTGATACCAGAAGCCGGGCCTGGATTCTTCTTTTCTTTTTGGTGTCTCATTTATCTAAAATTAGCCTTCGAGCCTTTGCTTCAGCTGAAGTCGGAAAACGGGCTGTGGATGGGCAGCTCGCGGCTTTTCGGCTTTCTCCAGGCGGATATTTGTAGTTTTAGACAGAAAACATAAATAGTGAATTCCCAAATCCGTGTGTGTCCGCTCTCAGGGAAGGAGGAGAAGAAACAAACCTCAGCACTGGACTGAGACAGGCGCCTGTGATGGACTTCTCCTCCACTTTCCCCCTCTCACTCTGTTTATAGCAGCAAATCAACAAATAAATATCTCAATGAGTTTAATGCTCACAGACTCCATGTGCGCTTTACTGCAAATAAACTGACTGCACTTACATTTTACATACACAAAGAAAAACCTAGCTTATGGGCCTTAGCTCATGCGGGCTTGACCAGGAAATCATGGCGTGAAATGCAATTTATTTGACAAATATTTTCAGCAAGTAGCCTAATAAGATATACTTTTAAACAAATATGGTGTCATAGCCCCATTTCCGCTTCCAGTTGCTTGTTTAGAATGATTAATGATTAATACTGCTTCCCCCCCCCATATCCTAGCTCGGTGGAATGATCCATTTCCGGTGCATAAACATAAATTACATCCTGTTGACTGATTGAACATTTCTTCATAAGAGGAGCTGCTTAGTAGAGATGCTTAAATGTTGGCTATAAGATAGATAGATAGATAGATAGATAGATAGATAGATAGAGTGAACTCAGTAGCATTTCTTTACAGATCTGATAAGTGAAAGTCAGAATGCAGGCTAATGTCGCTAAGTCCTTACAGTCAAAGTGCCTGATGGCAGTAACAAGACGTAATGCGTGTGACGTCACGCGAGTGGGTGTGGCCAGCATCAAACATTGAAGGCTTGAAGTAGGAAAAACGACCCACGCGACATTTGGCTTATGTATGTACATTATATATAAAATAAGAAAAACTAAATGACCATGGAGTTAGCAAATCATGTGCAGATGTTTATCATTTAAACACAAATGTCCGGAATTTCCAGAAAAAAAGCTTTAAACGCTCTCTAGGGAAAGACTTGTGTGTTAAAGGTAAGGGAGGAAAGACACGGTTTAATCTATCTTTGCGGAGAGTGTGAGAGTGATAGATGAGTAATCCGAATCATTGTGGGATTTTTATAAAGAAGAGTAAATGAAGGGGAAGGAGAAGGGACAGGCTTTCTGCTGCTGCCTGGTTACACGGCGCGCTGCATTGCTACCTGTAGGCTGCAGCATTGACTCTGCTTTATGGCCGCATGGTCACCTGTACCAAACAGTCACGTGGTGTACGCTCTTCACCTACACCACCCACGAGCGTGTCTTTTGGCTGGATTTGAAGACGTATAAGTCTGCTTAGAGTGCTCATAAAGGTTCTCCCAGCTTATACACTGCTACATTGCTGCTACTACTGCTACTACTACTGCTACTACTACTACTACTACTACTACTGCTACTACTACTACTACTACTACTACTGCTACTAATACTACTGCTACTGCTACTACTGCTACTACTACTACTACTACTACTACTACTACTACTACTGCTACTACTGCTACTACTACTGCTACTGATACTACTACTACTACTACTACTACTACTACTACTACTGCTACTACTACTACTGCTACTGCTACTACTACTACTACTACTACTACTGCTACTACTACTGCTACTGATACTACTACTGCTACTACTACTACTACTACTACTACTGCTACTACTGCTACTACTACTGCTACTACTACTACTGCTACTGCTACTGCTACTACTACTACTGCTACTGCTACTGCTACTACTGCTACTACTACTGCTACTGCTGCTACTGCTAATAATACTACTGCTACTACTACTACTACTACTACTTATACTACTGCTACTACTGCTACTACTGCATGCAGTGAGTTAAAACTGCACAACAAAAATCCACTATGTGATGTGAATGAACTCTTCCAGTGTGCTCTTGTAATCAGGTGTGCTAACGTATGCAGGTGTAGGTGTGCTAATCTATACAGGTGTATGCGTGATAACGTTTACAAGTGTAGGCGCCCTAATGTACACAGATGTAGGTACGCTAATATATACAGGTGTAGTTGTGCTAACATATACAGGTGTATGTGTGATAATGTACACAGATGTAGGTGTGCTAACATATACAGGTGTAGGTGCCCTAACGTATACATATGAAGGTGCGCTAACATACACAGGTGTAGTTGTGCTAACATATACAGGTGTATGTGTGATAATTTACACAGGTGTAGTTGTGCTAACATATACAGGTGTATGTGTGATAATGTACACAAGTGTAGGCGAGATAATCTACACAGGTGTAGGTGTGCTAATGCTACAGGTGTAGGTGCGCTAACATATACAGGCGTAGGTGCCCTAACATACACATATGAAGGTGCGCTAACATACACAGGTGTATGTGTGATAACACACACAGGTGTAGGTGCCCTAACGTACACAGATATAGGTATGCTAACATACACAGGTGTAGTTGTGCTAACATACACAGGTGTGTGTGTGATAATGTACACAGGTGTAGGTGCGCTAACATACACAGGTGTAGGTGTGCTAATCTATACAGGTGAATGTGTGATAATGTACAGAGGTGTAGGTGCCCTAATTTTCACAGATGTGGGTACACTAACATCTACAGGTGTAGGTAGGATAACCTACCTACACCTGTGTAGGTGTGTTAATGTACACAGGTGTAGGTGCGCTAACGTACTCAGGTGTAGATGTGCTAACGTACAGAGATGTAGGTGTGCTAATCTATACAGGTGTAGGTGTGTTAATGTACAAGAGGTGTAGGTGCTCTAACGTACAGAGGTGTAGGTGCACTAATATATACAGGTGTAGGTGTGCTATGACGAAGGTTTGAACCTTCAGGATTTATATGAGGAGTGTGTTCTCATGTGAGCAGGTAAAGAGGATTCTTGGTGATCAGACTCATTTCTTGTATTACAGTATGAACTCCTTCCCTCTGGTAGACGATATAGAATCCCAGTGTAAGTTAAATGGATATAAGAATTCCTTTGTACCTGCATCGATGTTATTGTTTAACGAGAGTTTATATTGATCTTATTTTGAGTTTATCTTTTTATCGTTGTTTTTATTGTTATTATCTGTTTATTGTATGTCTGCAGCAACATGTAGTCCACAACAATTTTCCTCTCGAGGACAATAAAGTATACTACTATACAGGTGTAGGTGCGCTACAGTACACAGGTGTAGGTGCGCTAATGTACACTGATGTAGGTGCGCTAAAGTACACAGGTGTAGGTGCGTTAATGTCCACAGGTGTAGATGTGCTAATGTACACTGATGTAGGTGCGCTAAAGTACACAGGTGTAGGTGCGTTAATGTCCACAGGTGTAGATGTGCTAATGTACACAGGTGTAGGTGCGTTAATGTCCACAGGTGTAGGTGCGCTAATGTACACAGGTGTAGGTGCGCTAAAGTGCACAGGTGTAGGTGCGTTAATGTCTACAGGTGTAGATGTGCTAATGTACACAGGTGTATGTGCGCTAATGAATGTACACAGTTGTAGGTGCGCTAACGTATGCAGGTGTAGGTACCCTAATGTACACAGGTGTAGGTGTGCTAAACTACACAGGTGTAAGTGTGCTAACATACACAGGTGTAGGTGTGCTAAAGTACACAGGTGTAGGTGTGCTAATCTATACAGGTGTATGTGTGATAACGTACACGGGTGTAGGTGTGCTAACATTTACAGGTGTAGGTGTGCTAATATACACAGGTGTGGGTGCGGTACCATACAGAGGTGTAGGTGGGTAAACATACATAGGTGTAGGTGTGCTAATGTACACAGTTGTAGGGGCGTTAACATACACAGATATATCGGTAGGATAATTTACACAGGTGTATGTGTGCTAATGCTACTGGTGTAGGTGCCCTAACATACACATATGTAGGTGCATTAATGTACACAGCTGTAGGTGCACTAATGTACCCAGGTGTAGGTGGGATAATATACGCAGGTGTAGGTGCGCTAACGTACACAGCTGTAGGTGCGCTAATGTACCCAGGTGTACGTGCATCAATGTACACAGGTATAGGTGGGTTAATATACGCAGGTGTATGTGCGTCAATGTATCCAGGTGTCGTTTGTGTTACACCTAAGGTTTTTGATCTCTCTCTTATAGATTTGTGTTGTTTTTCAGTCTAATGATGGCCTCCTTCACTTGCATTGAGATCTCCTTGACCTCCATATTGGTAGCTCCACTCGAACAGCTGCCAAATGCCAACTCAATACCTGATATCAACTCCAGACCTTTTATCTGCTTCATCTGTCATGAAGTAACGAGGGAATGGACCGCACCTGGTCAATTAACAAATAAGTCAAATAAGTCAAATAAGTCATATCTGTATAAAGTCATCTTTTTTATCCACATTTTCTGATGTGTTATTGATGGAGTGGCCTTATTATCTAGCATAGCATTTAAACTAATTTAACTGAATCATTTAATATTTAATGAAAACATCTATCTATCTATCTATCTATCTATCTATCTATCTATCTATCTATCTATCTATCTATCTAATTTCCTTTTTTGAGCTGACTATTAAATACATCATTACACTATCTCTTTTTTTAAGGCTCATCTGAAGTAGACCTTGTTTATCTTTAATGTTTTGCAGTAAAATGATAAAAGTCACATTTTCTTTCTTTTTTTTCTGCCTTTCTGAGGGTGTGAGTGTGCAGGAGAGCGTCCAGACTGTGTCCATGTGTGCTAAATGAGATTATTTCATAATCTATTCCTGATTGTGGATCAGTATTTTGCAGCTACTTAAGCCAAAAAGGGGGAGGGGTGTGAGTTGGTGATCACGTGACTCGGTCAATCCGGGCTCACCCCAAACTTTAAGTGAAGGCTGTTGAAGCTGAAGTGGGCGTGTCCTCATGGAGGGGTCGTGTCAGGGGATGTTAACACGTTGCTTTTAGTTGAATGCTTTGCTCAGGTCTGTAGAGTTTGTCCTTTTTTTCCTTTTCTTATCACATTCCTGAGAATGTAACACTCACACAGCCTGGGCTGGTCATGCTAAACTTCTTACATCTGAACAGTTAATGGCTGTGACCCTGAAATTGGGGTTCAGGACCACGGACAGCAGCTTTAACCTTCAACCTTCAAACCTTCCATCATGATGTACATAACAGTTAGGATCTTTCAGAGCTCTAGATTTAGTTAGATGGGTTAAGTGTGTGTTTGCAAATTTAAATCAGGGCCCTAAAGGCTAAAAATCAACAAAATCTATTCTTAAAAATCATTATTAGTTCATTTACAGGTTCTCAGTACTGTTACTGGAATTGTAATATTATATAATATTATATATTTTATTATTATTAGATCATATTGTCAGGCACAGGCCTGGTTTTGACTGAATGGTTTGATTTAATATTATGACACGTTTATTAGTTTAGCATTTTTCCCCACTTTGTTTAACATAATGACAACATTGAGTTTGTAAAACACTTTTCCTGTGTACATTCTCCACACACACACACACACACACACACACACACACACGACCTTTTGCTCTTTAGTGCAGGCTATATGATTACGTCAGCCTTACTTTCTCGGAGGTCATCACATCATCTCCCAGGTGTCATAAAGAAAAGAAAAGCACTTGCCACGTTTTTATTTTCTTTGCTACAGAAATATATTTTTATTGCTCATTATAAAAAGTCGCATGCATTCTTTTCAGTAGACTTTAGCAGTGCTGTCCAGTTTACAGGCAGAGCTGAGCTTGTCATTGTACCTTTTAGCTGACCTTTTTATTCAAACAACAACAACAACAACACCATCAGCAGCGGCATTGCTGTCAGTGTCGTTGCTTTCAGAGACGACAGAGCAAGCGAAGTGATATTTCAGCTGAGGCAAAATCCCGATTGCAGCAATATTCCTGAGCAAGCAGAACACACAGGAGGAAAAAATGACCAACATCACATCATAAATACAAGATTTAACATCATTCTACAACAGGATTTACTGACAGGACGGAAATCTGCTCCTGTCTTTGTGCATGTACTCCATTTTATACCAGAGTTCCCAAGTCCACTGGTGGCAACTCCTTGATGAAATGTTTAAAGTCCATAAACGAGTACAGTACGTATAAAGTGCCAAATAAAAGATTGTCCCGCGCGCCCTTAGGATAGTAAGTAGTCTATCTGAAACGGGTGGAAGGCTCCGGCTTTGGTGGACGCGTGTGCGGTGGTCGGTGTGACCCTCGGCACCGGAAAGCTCTCTGAGCTCAGAGGAACGCTGAGAAAGTCTCTGTCATGCCGGACCCCGGCGGACAAGTCCTCAAACGCGACGCCCATCATGCCGTAGGCGCGGAGCGTGTGCACCGCGGCGCTCGCGTCGACCAGCGCGTGAAGTGGTGCGCCGCGCGTGACGTAGGGCGCCGGTGCGGGGGCGCGCCCGGGCCAAGTGGCCGCAGCGACGTCCTCTGGCGCGCAGTGCTCCGGCTGCTCCCTTCTGCGGAAAGGTCGGCTCAGGATGCTGTCGATGGCGAACGGGCTCGTGAACTTGGCTGCGGCCGAGGGCGCGTTTACAGAGTCCGCGGAGGCTCGGCTTGCGCCCTCGTCCTGCTCCCTGCCCGCTTTTTTCCCGATGCGCTTCCTGCGTCGCCGGAACACGCCGTCGGCAAACGTGTACTCGCTGTGCGGGTTCAGCATCCAGTAGTTGTCTTTGCCCCAGGGGCGCGAGGGGTCGCGCAGCACCTTCAGGAAGCAGTCGTTGAGCGACAGGTTGTGGCGTACCGAGTTGCGCCAGCCCGTGTACGTGCCGCGGAAGAACGGGAACTTGCGCATGAGGTAGTCGTTGATCTCGGCGAGCGTCAGGCGGCCCGAGCTGGAGTCGCGGATGGCCATGGCGATCAGGGCGATGTACGAGTACGGCGGCTTTGGTCTGCGCGTGTACGGCTTGCCCTTGTCCTTGCCCTCGATGCGCGCTGCTGCAGAGGATATGGCGGCGGAAGACGCGACAGGTGCGCACGGGCTGTGCGCTGCGCAGTCGCCATCTGACCCCAGCTCGTCTTCCCCGGAGAGCGGAGACGGCACGCTGGTCTCGGCGTCGCTGCACGTCTCCGGTGGCTTCGCGTGGAGATGCGCGCCGCGGAAAACCTCCAGCTTCATGATCACAAGTCCTGCACTCACAGAAAAGTTTAGTAGGGGGAAAAAAAAAAGAAGAAGAATAAAATCCCCGCTGTTCAACGAGACTCAAAGTTCAACCAGGCTTGCGATCAAACTTCTCCAACTTCGCGTGTAAGAGCGGCTGAATCTGTACCTGCACAAGTGCGAGGACAAATAATATGTGAAAGAGAGCTGTCTAATATAGAGCTCCGACACCTCGAGACCTGCCTACGGAGGCGGAGCCTCGAGCTTTATTCAACCTGACTGACGAGAAGAAATAAAATAGGTTTTTTTAAATTACGCTTAAAACAAGGAAGAAAGGATGAAAGGACAAACACGCGTAAAATGCACTCAGGTTATATATACAGCATTAATAAGAAATCCGACGGGGTCTCGTGCATGTGTTCATGTGCGCGTGATTTGCGCAGAGGCTGCGTCTTTCCATCACCTGCTTTACCTGCGCACTCACCTGTGCAGAGCAGGAGTTTCACGGCACACAAGCAGGTGGCGTGCGCTTACCAGATATTTTTAAGGGAGGTGGCGGGGTGTTTCGGTGCAGTGTGTTACGCAGACAGATTCAGACAGGTCTGTGTAAGGAACCTATAAAGATTATTGTCTTCTGGAAATAATTTATGACTACTGACTAGAGATATGCCCTAAATAACGTGCGTAAAAAAGGTGTTGGCAAAACGGAGGTCACCACACAGGTTATGTGTGTGTGTGTGTGTGTGTGTGTGTGTGTGTGTGTGTGTGTGTGTGTGTGTGTGTGTGTGTGTGTATTTAAATTACACCTTTTGAAAAGTATGTAGGCAGAGCTTGTGTCAATAACGGATGGACCTGACAGGTTTGAGAAGAATCTGTCCCAGTGCGTCAGGCGTAAATCAGTTTTCGTAAACAAATCTGTGCCGAGGCGTTGGGGTTGGTCAAGGAATGAGTAGCATTTATAGGATGCTACTGTTAGACACGAAATCGGATTTATTCTTCTGACGGAGGAATTCGAATCGAATTAAAGAATTAAAAAAAGAAACTTCCTGATTCAAACTTCAAACTTCAAACTTCAATTCAGACACATTTGTTTATTACAATCACTGAGACTTGTCTGTGTATTGTGTATTTAACTGTTTGACATTCGACCGGGCTCAAGCCTCATCACACAACAGATGATACACATAACATTTTTCCAACAAGAGTGTTCCAGCAAGCTACACTTTTAGGGAAAAGCGTTAAATCTAGAACCCGTACGTGTCCTTTGGTTGGCCTTCGGTGCAGGAACGCTTAGCTCTACAAATAGTCTTTCCTCATGGCAGAGGGTTTCAGGTCGATCCCTGATAGGAAGCTCTGAACCCTTAAAGAACCACCAGGGTTCCCTTTTAATTATATTTAAAATCTCCTAAGTTTCATTAAAGATGCTGGAGATATTCAATATGTACATGGAAAGTGTTTACAGAAGCATGTATAAGGAAAAGTGTATAGAGAAGAGTGTATAGAGAAGAGTGTATAGAGAAGAGTGTATAGGGAAGAGTGTGTATGAGAAACATGTAAAGGGAAGAGTGTATATGGGAAAAGTATAAAGAAGAGTGTAAAGGGAAGAGTGTATAGAGAACAGTGTATAGAGAAGAGTGTAAAGGGAAGAGTGTGTATGAGAAGAGTGTAAATGGAAGAGTGTATAGGGAAGAGTGTATAGGGAAGAGTGTAAAGGGAAGAGTGTATAGAGAACAGTGTATAGAGAAGAGTGTGTATGAGAAGAGTGTAAAGGGAAGAGTGTATATGAGAAGAGTGTAAATGGAAGAGTGTATAGGGAAGAGTGTGTATGAGAAGAGTGTGTATGAGAAGAGTGTATAGGGAAGAGTGTGTATGAGAAGAGTGTAAAGGGAAGAGTGTATAGGGAAGAGTGTGTATGAGAAGAGTGTATAGGGAAGAGTGTGTATGAGAAGAGTGTAAAGGGAAGAGTGTGTATGAGAAGAGTGTAAAGGGAAGAGTGTAAAGGGAAGAGTGTATAGGGAAGAGTGTATAGGGAAGAGTGTGTATGAGAAGAGTGTAAAGGGAAGAGTGTAAAGGGAAGAGTGTGTAAAGGGAAGAGTGTAAAGGGATGAGTGTATAGGGAAGAGTGTAAAGGGAAGAGTGTGTATGAGAAGAGTGTGTATGAGAAGAGTGTAAAGGGAAGAGTGTGTATGAGAAG
>CM074948.1:3617312-3638679 GCA_037577455.1 Pangasius macronema | reverse complement strand
TAGGGATAGGTGGAGAGTGATGATTCGCTGTGGAGACCCCTGAAGGGAAAAGCCAAAAGAAGAAGAAGAAGATTCATATTCAACATTTGTGAAACCTAACACACTAACACACTTGGTTAAAATGAATGTCTTTGTCGTTTTAAGGGTGCACAAACTTTTGCACTCAAGTCTATATGGATTCTTTTTCATTTTTGAGTGTTTTGGCACAAAGTTTTGGCACGCTCTGCATTACATTTACCTTTGTTTTAATGCTGTATGGCCCTAATTGAAGACATTTTTACTTTTTTTTAAATACTCTTTTCAGAAATCCAGCTAGCAGAGAGACACTACATCACTCCTGCTTCTGTACAGTGTGAAAACACACAACGGCCATAAAGGCAGTACCCCAGACCCCACTTAACCACCCCCCTCCTCATGTCTTACGTCTTTTTGTTTTTCTTGTGGGCCGGTCTTCCTGTGCACCTGTGAATCGAACTTCCTGTCTTTCTCTCCTTCTGTATCTCTATCTCACCCGCTCTGTCTCTCTATTACCCCCAAAACCACATTCTCCCCCCGGCTGCCGTCACTCAAGCATAGCTGCATGTTAAGAAGGCAGGGACACACACACACATACACACACACACACACACACACACACTGAGGGTGAGAAGCTCACGTACATGCATGAATAGTCATGTAGATATAGAGATATACAAATGTAGGCCCACACACACACACACACACACACACACTTTCTGTCAGCTTACATGACAGCAAACAATTTCAGAAAGATTATGAAACAGAGAAATCTTTATTTTCATTCATGGCATGATTACAGAAAAGTAACAATAACAGGATAAAAACAGCTTTACAAAATGTTCCTGATTTATTTAAAGAGAGAAAAATAGAAAAATAGAGATGATGGTGTCTTTCCCCTCCTTTCTCGACCTTTCTACACTATTTCACCATAACATTGTGGCCAGTAACCTGCATGTGACAGTTTCCCATCAGCACTAAGTCTACCACACGCACACACACTCACACACACACACACACACACTCACACGCACACACACACATGCTGAGCACCAGAAAAAGATGGATGCCTCTGATTAAAGGTTCAGGCTTGTGAATAACAGTAAGTCTCAAAACTCAATTTCTTAGTATTGGGCTCTTCTACAGAGACTTCATTCAAGGAAAATTACATTCAAGATTAGACGCCTACAAAACACACACCACACACACACACACACACNACACACACACAAACACAATATACAGTACAAATATAAATAGACGACTGATCAAGCTGTAAACAGGAAGCATTTTTAGCTTGATTTTTCTATTGCAAAGAAAAGGCAGCTGATTTTCAGAGGGAAAAAAGTGAAATTAAACGAACATTCTGCACACAGTATAAAAGTAGTACAAATTTCGAATTTTAAAAAAAGTTACCAAGGACAGTATTTAACAGTTTGGAATACAAGTTTATAATACTGTATATAGCATTTGATGGGTATTTCATTTCAGGCCACTTTGGCGCACAGCTTTGAGTTTACAGTTCACGAGTCTCTTGAAGGTAGACGGGGATCCGACAAGCAGTTACCTCTCCGTCCCGTCTCCTCCTGCCCGCTGGGTCTGGAAGGATTTTTGGAGATTAGAAACAGCGCAGATTGGAGGAAAATGAGCGTCCTTGGACAAGTCTGCTTCAGGCAGTTCAGGTTGTGACGTCACTCCTGCATGTGCTGCAGACTTCTCGGATACTCCTCCACGGGCAGAGTTCCCTGAGTGGGCAGCTCGTAACCCCGCAGGTAATGCCCGTTGGTCTGACCGGCGTAGTACACCAGCTGTCTGGCAAACATTGGCTCCACCTGGGAGAAAACAGAAATACATGAAAATGATGGCAGAGCCCTTGGTTGCTAAATATGCCTACGCACTATTTATTCACAGAAAAACAGCCTGATTTAAACCTCTGTATTATGGCGGTTAAATCAGATACTCTTATCTGATTGGTCAGAAGGTGTGCATTATTTTTGTATACCTGCACGGCTCAGATAGTAGTTCTGGCTGTAACATGAACAAGGAATAAAGTGTTGTTGTTTAACAAAGAAGGTTTTTTGTTAGGAGACATTTATTTAACATTTATGAAAGGAGTGTTTGTGTAATAGACTTCAGGACAAAGGAGTTTATGCTTTCTTGTTTCTTGGTAAAATGAAAAGCTGTATTTTTTTTTTTTGTTATTCCTTCCAAAACTGATCTAAAAGTAAAGTAGGGCTGTAGGACTGGCACTCTGTTTTGAGACATTTTCTGTAACTTGGACTTGGACTTGGACTTGTCTTAGACTTATTAGCATTTGTACTTGGACTTTGGTCTGTCTTGGGCATTGGGCTCGCTAAATATGGTCTGAGGCTCGACTGAGAGGTTCTTTTTCACAAAGACATTAAGTAATTCCTTCTTCTAGAAAACAGCTGAATTACTCCCGCAATGCAGGAATGAAGCTGACTAGTTGAAGTAAAGGCTTGGCCTTGTAAAGGATATGATGGTTTTCATTCTCGATCTTGACTCAGTCTTGCTTTCATTTGGACTCGATCTTGCTCAGTATCAACCCCCCCAAGACTCTTCTTGACTTGATCTTGCTCAGTATCAACCCCCCCCAAGACTCTTCTTGACTCGATCTTGCTCAGCATCAACCCCCCCCCCAAGACTCTTCTTGACTCGATCTTGCTCAGTCTCGACCCCCCCAAGACTCTTCTTGACTTGATCTTGCTCAGTATCAACCCCCCCAAGACTCTTCTTGACCAATCTTGCTCAGTCTCAACCCCCCCAAGACTCTTCTCGACTTGATCATGCTCAGTCTCAACCCCCCAAGACTCTTCTTGACTTTATCATGCTCAGTCTCAACCCCTCCCAAGACTCTTCTTGACTTGATCTTGCTCAGTCTCAACCCCCCAAGACTCTTCTTGACTTGATCTTGCTCAGTCTCGACCCCCCAAGATTCTTCTTGACTCGATCTTGCTCAGTCTCAACCCCCCATGACTCTTCTTGACTTGACCTTGCTCAGTCTTGACCCCCCCAAGATTCTTCTTGACTCGATCTTTGCTCAGTATCAACCCCCCAAGATTCTTCTTGACTCGATCTTGCTCAGTATCAACCCCCCAAGATTCTTCTTGACTCGATCTTGCTCAGTCTCAACCCCCCAACATTCTTCTTGACTTGACCTTGCTCAGTCTTAGACCAAAAGCTTTTGGGAAAATAACTGGTACTACTTTTTGACTATATTTATTCAGCTCCAGAGTTGGAAAATTGGATGAAACTCTCCTTATACCACAGCGCTGTTGTGAGATCCTAGTGAAGGAATGCATGTGTAAAGCTGCTATAATGCAAGTGAGAACTTGTTTCGCAGACGTTCAAACACAGAACGTTCTTGACGTTCTTTAATAGAGTACATATTGTAATTGTCAAATTGATGTAGTAGAAGAGGAATAAAACAAAGAGGAATAAAACACTTCAGGATGGTAACTTCAGTGATCAACTTCATGAAGGTAACAGTAACTCAATGGGCCACGTCACACCACCATGTTGATTATTTTCCTATAACATCACATCCTGAAGTGTTTTATTCCTTACGTGAACCACGATCGATGCAATTTTCTCCCCTTTTCAATAAGAAATGCTAGAACTTCACTTCTCATTGATATACACGCAAAAGAGAAACAGAGTAGTTCAGGGAAGTCTGTATTTTTTCAAAACCAGTAGAAAAACGACCAAAGTTGATCCTGTGAAAGGTTCTCCAGGCTGCCCAACACATATATATATATGGATTTTAGCATGCATTAACCATACACAACTATTTCACTCACTAAATTAGCTTGCTAACTCTTGCTGCTCAACGAATGCCTCAAACTTAACCTTCATTAGCTTCGGTGGGATGATTTTGGGGTCCGAATTTCCACATCCACATCATCTGTTTCTCCAAATTTGTGTGTGTCCTAAGATCACCACCAAACGTACACTATGCTATTCATATAGGTTCAAAATTTGTTTTCTCATTCCTAATACCGGAATGACACACTAATACACTAAAAGATGCAGCATGTGGACCGTTTCGAATGTTTGGTCGTTACCAGACCGCATGTTTGTACCCACGAGCTGGACTTCTCTGCACCAGTGAGCACAGTTTTATGTCAAATCCACCACATTTCATCAACTCTGACACTGGCTTCAAGATTTACTAACAAATCTGTGCCATTTCTTTTTTTTAAAAAAAAAGCTCTGCGTGTGTTAGATGTGGGCTCAGATTTCCATTTGACTTGTTTATGAGAGGATTTTTAGTTCAAGTCGTACATCGGCATGTACATGAGCACTGCTGGTTTTCTCTGGCACTCAGAACCATCAGGATTCAACGCGCAGTGTCTGGAAATGTCACATTGTACCCTGAGGGCTTGGACGCGCGAGCACAGTAACAATTTCTGCTTCCATAGAAGCAAAATATTTTCCTCTGGATAATTTGGGGTTTTACAATACAATCAGACTTTCTAATCTTTATAATTGGGGTGATTGCATTTACAATGGCATTCAGGATTGTGTTTAGTCAGGACATTCTTTTGTGTCCGTTTATATTATACTCCTGTCCTTTCTCATCAAAAATAAAAAGTACTAAACTAAACACTAAACCGAGAAGCACTACGAAAGTTTTAGCATTTTCGCAGCATAGATAGGAATAGATAGAAGTGACCATGTTTTGTCTAATTTTCAATTAAAAAGCAATTGTATTGTAACAGATCCTACAATTTGTGTCTATCATAATTTCTTGATATCCCTTGAGAATACTTTTGTCTATAAGTTAAACGTACCTGAGCTGTGATCATCTTGCTCTGTCGCTGAGGATCTGGATATTCATCTCCAAAGCAGAGTACCACCTGGTACCTGGGCATCGGGCGTCCGTTATGGAGGTAACCCTGGAACTCTGTGGCAAAAACAGAAATTGTGGTGATGAGTGAATATCGTGTGAGCTGGAGAATAGTTACAGGACTGTTTTCAATGACGTAAAAGAAAAATAGGCATAAGCAGATATATCTATACCATAGTGCTGTTGAATTCTTGATTCTGATTGGTGAAAAGGCGTTTCATTTTCTACAACAGTTAGAAAGGATTCTACAGATATACTAATTAAAAAACAATTACTTTTCTGTAAGCTTATTTTACAGTTGTGGAAGGAGTCTCCAGTGTCAGCGCTGTAAAGAGGTGACGCTGTAACTTTTAGTTTAATTACATGAGAAAGTTATTTTTGTCTTATTAACTTTGAGAGAGAGAAAAGAGAGACGTTGGTGAAAATTTAAGTGCTAACAAGAAACTAACTCATGTTCCACAACAGTAATAGTAACTATAAAAAAAAGTAGAATGCTGTAGTTTTTTTAAACAAATGAAACAATTGTAATCATTGACAAACTGCAATGTAAAGGCGAAATAAAACACTTCAGGATATGCCGTTATTGGAAAATAATTAACATCTGGGTGGTAAGAGTACAGTTCTTCGTGTCAGGCTGCATCACACTTATATTTTGATGTGATATTGAAATAGCAATGCTGATAGACCTAGCTACATGCTAGCTCTCTACAATTTCTCTCATGTTAACAATTGTACAAGTATCATGCTGTTTAAAAAATATATATATTTTAACTTGCTACACAAATGAGCTTAACTTACGCCTCAGCCTTTATAGATTATCCATGTTGTGTGTTTTTGTATTTCCCTTTGCTGTCATATTATGACGTTCTCTCACACAGGTAGCTAGCTGACTTTGCAGTTCTTAAGCTAGCTGGTTAAATCAAATCATGTCCTCAGACAGAAGTTCTGTTTTTATTTGAAGTATCATTATGCAGTCATTCTGGTTACTGTTTGGCCAGAAGATTGCTGCTAAAAGAGCTCAGGTTGTGCACTTGCTTATATCGCTAGCTAGAAAACATGATAAAACTTGCTAATCAGCTCCTCTGAACAGAGTTGAGATGCTAAGATGGTGTGTTAAAGAATTCGTAGTGCCAGATTACTTTCTCAGTACCGAAGCAGAAGGTGAGATTGATGCCAAAACTAACAAACAAGGCAAAGTGAAAACTTAAAAGTTAAGCCCTTACGATAGAAACATAAATTCTGAAAACTTCTATGAAATCGTTTTTCAAAATCTTTATAGAATTGGTCTCATTCATCAAACTCGATACGAACAAATTTATTTGCAGATTCTTAATTCGTAAAATGAGAAATGTGGTATTCATAAAAATGACCAAAATTGGGGAAAAAGTTTATATCCTACATTTGCTCCTGAGTTTGTGTAAATGTAAGTACGCTAATGTGAACCTCGATCCATCGGCTTCAAATCGTAGAATCGATGATCAATTTTATATTTGGATTACGCTATCAAGTTTAAATCACTTATTTATTTCAACTACACACAACTTTAATGAACATTTGCTGACTTGAAAGAAAGCGATCCAAAACAAATCCAAATCCAGGATCAGTTACTGCGTGTCTATGGCAGCTGACACGCTGCAGTGCCTGAGCTGCATTATTGGAAGATTTAGCGCACACCATGCTTAGGAGGTGTTTTCAGCACTCTGTGAGCTTTGGCTTTCATGGAATTTTGTGGGCATGGCTAAAAGTAAATTAGCTATGCTGTGAATATGCTTGCTAATTTATGGCTGAGTTATTAGATCATTTATCAACACATGATTAAAACTAGTTTTGTAAATCTGGCAGGAATTTTTAGTTCAGTTTGACCTATGACAAGATTTATACACAACTTTACGAAAAGGTTATTACATGAGCTAAGTTGTGAAAGATGATTTGGTTTTGATCAAAGATGATTGCCAGATGCAATTCTTAGACTGAATTCTTAAACCAAATCATCTTTCATGCCATGTTTTAGTATTAGCATTAAACTGTACTTAATGGTAATACTAAAACATGATTCAATCAAAGTGGCTTGAAAATGGCATGATGGTGGTTTGGGTTGTTTCAAAATCTCATGGTGGTTAAAACACTAGAAACCATGAAATGTGTAATAATGAATCCCCCCAGAACTTAAGGTTAGCCCCCTCTGATAAAAAAATTGTAAATATCTGCTCCAAGTCATTCTGTTTCCTTCTGTTCGTCCGATACAAAAGCACCCGATGAGTAATACGGGGTCCACATGACCCTGTTCTCGTCGCACAGGGCACTGATGACTCGTTCAGGGAGACGAGATGACATTTAGTAACTGTGGCAGGTGTAGTCAGTGCTGCAGGTGTCATATAAGACTAAAGAAGGTTCTAAAAAACATTCGCCTGAAAAGTTTTGGAAAGTCCTCAGGCTCTGAAGTGACTAATGTGTGACACTGAACTAAGAGTGGCTACGGGTTGAACCACAGTCTGAATGGGGGATGTCAAATGACAGCAATTTCCACCAATCTTAGCACATAATCATCCTTCAGCCAAAACAAGGTTAAACATTCTAGGATCTAAAATGAGACACGAATAAACCACTACTGCTACAAATTGATTAATATGACATAGCAACGTCAGCTGAGTTACAAATCCCTTTAAAGGTCATGCTCTTTCTTATCATGATTACACCGTGCCCTTTTTCCTCCCCAAAAGATAATAATCCTCATCAGCAGCATTGCCATCGATATCATTTCATCCTCTTTTTACCACCTTTCACTTGACTTGGCATTTTGAAGAGAATTCAGCCCCAGTTTTGAAAAACAGGTCCAATTTTAAAAGTTCAACATGTGTCAAAGTTACCAGGGAATATGACACAAGTTCTACTGTAACCTTATAGAAATATCTAATAATTCCTGCAATGTTCTAAAAACCTCTCAGCTATTAAAAAATAAAAATTATATAAGCTATAAAATGCTTAAAATAAATGTTATAGGAATGTTGTAGGAGCGTTTATGAACGTTACATCCAGGAAAGTTGACTACAATCCGATGCTCAAATTATGTTCTTCTGACCTAAAACTGTTAGCCAGGGCCGTTATTCCTAATACTTAAATATTTATATATAGAATTCGCAAGCCAGGACATTATGTAAGGAATAAAACACAATTGGCATGCGGTTATAGTCGCAGTTATAATAATCACTAATGCTTACGTTAAGGCAACGATAAACAGCTGAAGTTAATCTTTTTTTTTTTACAAAATATAATAACCTCCATCCTGAAGACTTTCTGGTACCACAAAATGAATGTTACAGTTTTAACCCTGACTTGTTACAAAGCACTGACACTGGAGACTCCTTCCATAAATGTTACATAAACATCTCCTTAAAGACAACTTCACTATATTAATGAATAACCTGCTTTTCTTTGTTAAATGTCCCTGAGTGAGTTGTTACTATAAAAATGATAACAGACTAGAACGACAGGCCGCAACTACATTCATCGGAAATGAATCAACCAATCAGAATTGAGAATAGCAAGCTAGCTAACATTTAGAAGAACTATGATCTTGTGGATCGAATCGGTCACTCAGAAAATACCACATTAGAACCGATGAACTTTCTTTAGCAGATCGTCGTTGCAGCCAATCACATGCTTTTACGCACATTATGAAGATTAGATGAAGGCAGTTCATCCAGAAAGGACAGAGGTTTCACTGACTTCTATAGATTTGTTTTATTTTAGTTACCTTCTCATGTCTGATTAGTGAACTGACGACATGGCGACATGATAACAGAACGTTTAAAAACAATAGGACGGTGAAGTGTGTATTTATTTTCTGTACAATTCAAAATGGACCTCTCATCTGTTCAGAGTTGGTGGCACTAGACAAAACAAAGCATAACCACCTACGATTGTTTTATTTATAGCCTTGACGTAATCACCAATGGTGAAGCATTATTGACCCATGTTTGTTTCTCATCTGAAATGTTCCTTCCAGCACAAATAACAGGTGTAAGGTCATTCTCACCTGACAGGAAGTGCTGCGTGTCCAGGAGCTTGCAGGTCTGCTCCTTCTCCAGCTTGTTGGGTTTGTCCGAGTACGGCGCAAGCGGTCCTTCCCAGTACACCCTGCCCTGGCACAGGCGCTTGGCATAGAGTCCGTCAGGCGTGAGCCAGAGCAGCACGCCACGCTCCAGCACGTTGGGAAGCTTATCAGCACCTCGCCGCTGTGACTGAGGGTACGGATACGGGAAGTGCACGGATTCGGGCATGCCGAAGAGCCTGTCCTCGCATGGGGATGAAGGGGAGGGCGGAGAGGACGGGGAGGGAGAGGACGAGATCCGGCAGCCATCAGGACTGCTGGTGGTGACCTCTTTTACCAAAGACTCGCGGTAGTACAGTGACACGTGCAGGCGGAAGTCTAGGAAGAGAGCCAGGTTGAGTGAATTTGCGTGGAAAATGATCTGCGTAAATGAGGTGTGTGTGGGCGATTGTTTACCAGAGATAGCCATTGCCTCTGCAGATCTCATACTCGGGTCCACTGACACGGGATGCGACTCTGAATGAGTGTACGTGTAGAAGGATCCGGATATCTGGTACCCTGCAAAATGTCATATACTATAAGAAGGAATCGTCTCAATTCCAACAGACAGAAAGTGCACAGGAATGAGGATGTGTGGGGAAAAGAAATCTCTCTGATTGCTTGCTGAAAATCTTAAAGGTTCTTCGGTTCCATGATGCTGGGAATCCTTAATGGCGAGGTGTTTTCCTATCAGAAATGTTTCCAAGTGGAATCTATTTTCCAATTAATGAGTCCTTAATTATTCAAACAACGCTTGAACGGTTTTTTCCTAACTACGATTCATCAACCCAGCTATTGGTATATTACTACGGGTAATTAAGAAGAAGAAGAAGAAGAATCTTCTACATCATTGACACTGAACCCTGGAAGAACCCTATTTCTCAGACCAACAATGTTCCCTGATCAACTTTTCTTTGTAAATGAATCATTTTTTTAGCATTTTTGTTTTTATTATATGCAGTTAGGCCAATTCCCAAGTGGTTTCCTGTTCACTACATCCGCTCTCTGTGCAGGGTTTATCACGACAACACTGAGAGACTCACAGCTGAAGCGACTTTATTATCTCAGATGTGTTTATGAAAGAAACTCGCATCACCATAATGATACAAATGCAAAAAAATTTCATCCTGAGCCTAGTTTATAAACATCAGAAGTATAAAAGTGTTCACGAACAAGAGCAGACATATACCACAGCGCTCTACTGACCAGTTCGACCGTGCTTTGCGTGCATTTCTGAACTCGGACACGTAGAAACAAACACCTAGACAGCGTGTATTTCTGTGCCACTTCTATTTGTGGAGACCTGACGTCATGTTCGTGAAGCCACAGCTGAAGCAAAAAAAAACAGAAGCAGTGTGTGTTTTTTTTTTCTTCTCACAGACTCCTCTACTAAACAACTTGGAGTTTTCACTGATTCATCACGTTTTAATCTATGAAGCAGGCAGAAAATAATGTCACTTTGAATGAAATGAGGTCACTTTACACCACATCAAATACAAAAGGTAAAATAAATGCTAAAATAGCGTTTGTCATCTAGTTCACCTCAATATCCAGTATGATGATGAAACTCTATTGGGCTCTTGAATGAGAAGGTGTGGATTAATTTTCTATAACAGCAGCTCTGACAGCTTTACATTAATGTCCTCGTTATAAAAGGTTAATTGTTGATACGGTGTAATGTAACATTTATGGAAGGAGTCTCCAGTGTCAGTGCTTGGTAACAGTCGAAGGTAAAGCGAGAACCTTATGGTTCTGACACGGGATAGTCTTCAAGAGAGAGGCTAGTGAGGGAACGACTGTTTACAGCTGCTATAACGTAAGTGCGAACAGGAACCTGTTTCACGACAATCCGCGACATTAAGCGTAACTATAAATGGATAAAAAGTAGAATGTAGAGATTTCTTGTCAAGATGTTTCATACAAATGTCACTTTTTGGTTCATCAAAACAAGCCTAAGCTTTTCAACCTAGCTCTAGCTTGCTATTCTCCAAATGCAACCAGATGAGCGTAGTCATTATTTACGAATCAAATCTATAAAAATCCAGCCACTGCTTCTTCAGGTTCACGTGAGTGAATATCACGCAGTATTTACGACACGAGAGCAGGTTCTTTCATGGCCTGCACTCATCATGAATCGATTTTTACAAGGTCTTTTTTTTTTTTTTTTTTTTTTTTGTCTCGCTTCCAAAGAGCTGTTTGTTTCAACGCACTTCACAGCATTGTGCTGTGTGAAGGTGTGTTTTCCTTCTGCAAAGTGAGAAGTGGCCATGACGCTCAGCTAGATTTAGAACAACTCTAAGTGTTGCTCAGATAGTGGCCTTGCCAGATGATTCAAAATATAAGTAAACATGTCATGTGTTTTTGAGTAAAAGACAAAAAAAAATCAGTAAATAAAACTAAAAAATCCAAAGTAGCTGTCAAAATTACCTGAAAACCTTTCACTACTTTCATTAAGCTCCATTTAATGAAATGGTGTGAGAGCGTGTGTGTGTGTGTGTGTGTGTGTGTGTGTGTGTGTGTGTGTGTGTAGCCTGGAGTGTGTACCGTTGTCGCAGGGTTGTGTGTGCCACTGCAGGGGCCGCGACGGATACGGACTGTACGATAGCTCCGCATGCGTCGGCGGATGGTGTGACTGCTCAGGACCGAAGTCTCTCCAGTCTCTCCTGTCCTGCGGCAGCATGTAGCTAGCCATCTGCGGCAACGGACGGAAAAGAGAAAAGAAAAGAAAAAAAAAAAGAACAAAACTCGTGCTCAGAAGGTGTTGATTAATTTCCTATTACAGCAGCTCTGACAACAGTGCAGCTCCAAAACACAGGTTAATATTAATATTAATATTAATGCGCTTGGTTTCTGTATTAGTCTGTTATTGTTTCTGTAGTACAAAGAACTTATACATTGTTAAACTCCATATAAATGGACGTATGGAAGGAGTCTCCAGTTTCAGAGCTTTCTGTCTTCAGAACAGAGAATTTCAGGCTTTGTGGTTTCTTGGTGAGATGCGTCATTTTTTTTTTTTGTCTTATTAACTTAGAGAAAGAGGAAAAAACAGTCAGGCAGGTGAGAGAACGATTATTTATAGCTGTTTAAAACAGGAAGTAACAAGTTTTACGGATGTTCCACTACATTAAACGTAACTATAATTGGCTAAAAAAAAAAAAAGTATGACGTGACACTTCCATTAATAAATGAAACATTGTAATCGTTGGCAAATTGCTGTGGCGTGAGAGAAATAAAAACGCTTCAGGATGTGCTGTTATTGGAAAATAATCCACTTTGGGCTGGAAACTGGAAATCACTTCAGCACAACACTCTGCTGTTGATTATTTTCCTACAACAGCACAACATCGAGGGTTTGAACAGTCGCCTGGATGACGAAGATCACCAAGATTCTCAGATCTTGAGGTATTCTAGGGTTGAATTTTGCGTTTATATGAACACTGGAATGCTTGTAAAAGTTCAATGAGGAAATGAGAATTGTGTGTTTTTTCAGGAGGAATTTCAGGATTTTCCGATTAACTGGAAAACCGGAAAACTCAACAGTAAACGGAGACTTACACACTAGAAGGTTACCTTATAAGCAACATTTTAGTGTCAAATTTCTCACATATATACAGTGGCATGTTAATAATAATATATTTATAACTCTTTTTGAGATCAGAGCGATCAGAGCCTACCTGAGGCTGTAGAGGAGGATAGGCAGAGTGTATGGAGTGCATGAGAGGCGGAACGTGTGTTGAGTTGTCTTCAATGCTGCTGGACTTGGAGCCTAAATAACACAAATTAATAACATTAACATTAATCATTTCTAAACTGGAAGCATCTGATGGTTGGAGGTTCACAAAACTCTTTAAACATGACGTGTGAGAAAATGATAAAATATCCTCAACGAGACCTGTTAAGTCTTTTGGTCAATTGAAGGCCAAAGTTTGCATTTTGTGGACCCTTTATATAAAAAAAACTTCATAAGCTATAAGTTCATCGCTTCCTAAAAGCTAATTTGCAACACTACACTCTGATGTAGGGCTCCAAATGAGAGAAATATTCAGATTTAACCCAATGACATTGATCCAAAATTGGATACATGAAGAAATATGGGAATTCCTACACTGCTACATGTCACATCTCCGATTATACTTTACATTTCACCTTATAAAATACTTCTTATAAGAACTTCACCAGCATCATAATGACTATCTGATTGTACAGACTGTTTTGTTCAATAGATACTTGTGGATAATTTGCATCTTAAACACGTCTCCTCTTAAACTGTAGGAACAAAAATATCCAAACTCAACAATTCTGTTTATTTCATCGTTTTTGTCCAATCGCAACCATCCTGTTATCTAAAACTTGGCAACTTTAAAGACGTCTTTGTCTTGCCTTAACCCTTTCATGCATTAATATTAATACGTATACCAGTTAGTATCTGATTCAGTTGATTGCTGATAACCTTACAAGTTTTTTTTTTAATATTTGAACTTTTCCAAGATGGTACATTTATTCATGCAAATATGGCATAGGAGTGAAAGTGTACAATTTCATGAAGGCAGGTCACTGTCACTTACAAACTGAAATTTTTGGTTTTTGGAGTGTAGAAAAAAATATGTTGAGCAAACCGGTTTTAATAATAGAATGTGCTTCCATGTGTTTCCACTTGAGTTGGTGTGGTTTACGAGGTCTAAAAGAGAAAAATATGACATATATCGTACTGACATACATAAGAGGAAACACGCTATTCAGGGGCATACGACATGACACGATTGCGAAGTGGGCGGAGCTTAACGTTGGTAAGTTTTAGATAACGCTGGACAAACACAGAGAGTGAAATAAACATATGTATGTTATATTGACTCACGGTATTTTTAATATTATTTTGTATTAGACACATAGATGCATTTTATCCAGAAAAATCTGAAAAATTTGTCACCATTTCTACCTCTAGTGCAGTATCTTGCCTTAAAGCATCAGTGCACCAAAATAGGAAGCCATGTAGATATGTTGAGCAAAAATATCCCTGTATAGTCTGTACATCTCTACGAACTGGAATAACAACAGCACTGAAATGCTAATGACCTTTACATGCCGAGCAAGCCTTTAATGAAAGACTTAAAGTGAGACTTCTCCGTGCTCTCTGTCCTCTCGAGCCCTTGTTCTCATAGCCCCGTGTGTGTGTGTGTGTGTGTGTGTGTGTGTGTGTGTGTGTGTGGTGCAGGGCCCGAGGGGCGATCGTGCTGTTTGGCTCTGTGCACTTGCTAACCGAAGCCCTCTATAAAAAGCACTGAGGGTGTTTAGCACATGTGGTGACTTCCTCTGAGCTTCCTGCCCTACTGAGTGAAAGAGCAAGTCGGAGTGCACACATTAAAAAATGTTGATCTGTGCTCAGTGTATGCAGTTTGCTCAAGCATGGCATATGCATCAATCTTTTTTTTTTGCTTTTCTTCTACTTCACTGGTGCATGAGCAGAAAATATGACCCAGTGCACAAGCTTTGCTAAACAGATCAACCCCTCGTCGAACATAGAAAAAGATTCTAATGATAATCTCAAAGGCTTCCATGCAGACGTTGATTTCTGGTTTGGGATAAACCGTGTGTAAATGTCTGCAGAAGATCGTGCGTGTTGTGTTCGGCATTTATTTTTTTTTATGCTTGCAGGAAACCACCGTTTGCTTCGTGGATGGTCATTTCAGGTCAACCTTCTATATCAAACCACACGTTTGCATTGTGTTTGCATTTCATCTAAAGACGAAAGCCTTAAAAAAAAACAACTCCTAATTCTTTGGAGCTGCTCATGATTCCTTGTAAGCATTTATCAATTACGAGAACATTATAAACATTTAAACTGGCATCACTGAGCGCTTCCATAGACGACAAGGACACACGTGTTTATAAGCATGCTTACGAGGACTCATTACCAACTCACACCAAATTATTAATTCAGCGTGCTGAATTATAGATTCTGATTGGTCAGAAGGATGTTGATTCATTTTCTATAAGTGCAGCTCTGACAATAACGCCAGCTGTAATTCAAATCATTTTAATGCGCTCATTTCTAATGTGTCATCGTTTCCATAGTAACAGCTATGGAAAGACATGACTAATAATAGACAGATTTATTTTATTTAATTTTTTTTAAAGAAAGAACAATAACAATCGTTAATTCTTTTTAACAATTACGTTTCCGGTGAAGGAGACTTTTATTTAATGTTTCTGGAAGGAGTCACCAGTGTCAGTCAGTAACAGGAAGGACTGCAGATGTTGCGTAACATTAATTGCAGCTGTAAATGGATAAATCTTTAAAGTGAAGTGAAGTGAAGTGACTTTGTGGTCAAGTGTGGTGACCCATACTCGGAATTTGTGCTCTGCATTTAACCCATCCNNNNGCCGGACCCGAGACTCGAACCCACCACCTTCAGGTTCACCTTCAGGTTACAAGTCCGACTCTCAGACCATTTATTTATTAATAAATGAAACATTGTAATCACTGGCCAATCACTGTGGGATTACAGGCAGGAAACGTGCTGTTATTGGAAAATAATCACCTTCAGTTTGGCAACAGTAACTCCGCCTTTTTACACCAACCGGTCATTGATTATTTTCCTACAACAGCACACCTCATTATGAATATGGGCTTCATAGATAGTGTTACTAAACTTAGCAACAGTCTGTGTGAGTAAAACCTCCTTCTGACCTGATTAAGGATGATGAGGAAGTTGGTGGTCACAAATCTAAATCTAAAGCAGTCTTTCGTATAAGGGAGTGCACACACACACACACACACACACACCACACACATTACCTCTCTTCGCTCCCTCAGGTATGATCCTGTAGACTTTATAAGGGTCCGATATATCCAGCTGGCTTCTCTCCACAAGTTCATCGAAGTCGTTGCTCTTGTTGAGGGCGCAGCGGAGTCTCGTCTTCCACGTCGGGGGGTCCGGCTTGTCCACACCCTCCCTGTACTTCCCTTTAAACAGAGCCCAGGCCTGGTGGGAACAAACACAATACGGTTCCTGGTGTGTTCTGATGATCACCTGGTCATTATTGGCTACTTCAGACATCACTGGATTCACTACAACGCAATACAGGCGTCATTGTGTTTAGGAGAATAAGAGCTTTGGTTCTCTCTAGGGGACACGTAATGGTTCTACATAGAATTCGCCAACAGACTGGTGCCATAGGTGAACCATTTTTGGTTCCCTAATGACATTTATTCTTCATGGAGCTTTAATGATTATTGTTGGTGCCACAGAAAACTAAAAAATAATTCCCCCACTATAAATGCTACCATCATATGGAAGGAACCATTGACTGTAGCAACAACAATCATGGACCCAGAGGTTCTTCAGGATACCAATTAGTTCCTAAAAGGCTCTTCTGCTTTGAACCCTCTCTGATAGAGAAGAAATCTGCTTGCCTTTCTGGTAAGAGAAATGATAGAACTCAAGAGCCTTTGATTTAGGACTCGTTTGATCATTTGATCGTAGTAACAAAAAAATATATATACTAAAGAAACATGGACCCAAAGATTATTTTTACGTCTTGACACTGTTTTAAGTTCAGAGATGGTTCTAAGTCTGACCCCTAACAAAGCTAAGAACCCCTAACTACCTGAAATGCTACTGAGGAACCCTTAGTGTTATGGGTGTCCTTCAAAGGTTCTTATCTTCTTAAAAGGGGTCCTGCTTTGAACCCTCTCTGATATGGAAACGCACAGAAGAACCCTGCAGGCCTTTCTGGAAAAAACTATGTAGAACCCTTACAAGTTCTTCAGTTGTCCCTCTGGGAAATTGAGTAGTGCCATAGGTTAACAATTTCCTGAAGACCTTTTTCCTCGATGGACCTGTAACTGTTATTTTGCCACCATAAATGTTACCATCATGTGGAAGGATCGATCTAAAAAAAATCTTTAAAGAAAAAGCCACTTTTATCTTGAAGAGTGTCAGAGATGGTTCCAAGTAGGACCCCTTCAGAACACTAAGAAGCCCTAACTAACCAAAGATCCTTTGAGAAACCATTTTCTTCTTTGATTGTATTTACGTTATCAGTGTTCTTCTTTTCATAAAGAATGTCTGGACCTCTGGTTATTGTGGCAAGGTAAAGAATAGCAGATCTAAATATTCTTTAGAAAAAGAAGGACTTTTAAAGAACCTTTTCTGGCACCTTTATTTTGAAGAGTGTCAGAAATCGTTCCAAGGAGAAACCCATTACACAGCTAAGAACCCCTAACTAACTGAACAGCCCTTGAGGAACCATTTTCTTCTTAGAGTTACCAAAGTTCTTCTCTGGGACCTTTCTGACAAGAAACCACCAAGTTGTAGGTTTCTACATAAAACTGAAGAAACTCAAAGGTTCTAAATTTAACCTGTTTCATAAAACCTACTTTAAATTGCACATTTCCGGACTTTTATATTTTATAGAAATTTTATAGAAAGAGTTGCTACACTTTCTGGAAAAAAAATGGAAGAACTCAATAGAGTGGTGACATAGACGAAGCTTTTTTGGTTGGATCGTTGACAATTATTTTTGGTGCCACAGAAAACAAAGAAATAATTTCCCACCATAAATGTTTCCAGTCTGAAATGGTTCGAAGTGGAACCACTTTATGAAGCTAAAAAAAATACAAACACCTAACCAAAGATCCCTTGAGGAACCTTTATGTATAAGAGTGTACATAAGATAAGTTAGCAAAGTGTTCTTCATGGGTTCTTAGCTTCCTGGGATGACCAAAGAAGCTATAAGGGCTCTAGATTAAACGTAGTTTGAATTGCAGATTTCGCAGAGGTCACCAGTCATCACTTTAGGAGAACCGTTAAACATTTGAGTGTTTTCCTAAACGCTCTTTAGGAACGCTTCAAGAACTGTTAAGTATCCAAAGTATACTTGAAGTAATAAACAGGATATTGCTGTACCAATTAATAATTGTAATAATAATAATACAAATCATCATCATCATCTTCAGCTGAACTTTAAGCTCCAGCACGATGATGATGATGATGATGATGATGATGATGATGATGATGAAGAGCAGTGTACCTTGAACAGCGCCGCATCCTCGTCTCGGTTGTAGTCCTGCTTTCCCGCGTGCTTCCACGGGATCCTGAAGATGCTTTTCTCCTCGTTTTCCCACACCAGGCCTGGGTACTCACCGCTGTCGATTTGCTCGATGAGCCACTGCCTGAGCTTGCCATTGCCGCAGTTGACTGACATACTGCAGTCCCCATCTACGTTCATCCCTGCCATCACACACACACACACACACACACACAACACAGGTACCATGAGCTATGTTACACTGTAACAGTTCTTTTGTTGTGGTTATTAACACACTCGCAGTGTTAAATGAGCTTTTATGATGCACACAATGAACATTACAGACGTTGAGGACACTCTCACCCTAAAGGGTACTAAGCAGTACCTTTCCTTGTCACTGTTACGGCACTGTCAAGAGTACTTTTAGTATCTTTCACCTAGAAATGTTAATGTTAATGTAGAGTACCTTTAAAGTTTTACTCTAAAAGGAAGTTACACACCTTAAATCCAGGTGAAAGATACATATTAAAGGTAGAAAAGATAACAGTACCACCCCAGCAATGAGGAAAAGTAGCATTTAGTACCCTTTTTTCTTACACACACACACACACACACACACACACACACACACACGTCAAGAGTAAATGTAAGAGTTCATTTAATTTTAACTTGTGCTGTGTATATGGTTTTAGTTCACAGTTTACTTATATATGCTCCATCAGTGAAATATTATATAAAAGGCATGCACTAGGCTTTAAAGTACACATTAAACACTCTCAGGAAAAAAAAGGGTACTCAGCTGTATCTGGCCTTGATGCTGGGGTGGCACTGTTATCTTTCTGTGTGTATCTTTTACATAGAAATATACACTAACGATAGAAAAGGTCTACGGTTAGGGGTTCCACGCCAGCAACAAGGAAAGCTACAGTTTAGTGCCCTTCGAGAGTGTATAATGTCGACTTCATAGCCCTGTGCACGCTTTGCACATCATACGACCTTAAATCCTTCAATGTCAAATCTCCACTAAGATCACAGCCAGCACAGGTTGGTCTTGAGAGCACTGAATCACCTCCTACAGTTCTACACTGAAGTTTAAACCACTGCTACAGTGTTTATTGTAACGGTTCATTCAACGATTTTAAGGGAAACTATTTCTTAATAGTTCAATTCCAAACATAATATACTACTAACTAAACTAAGAACGTATACACAGCACAACTGAACTGACCCGAACGCTGTTACAGCACTGAATCGACTCTACTGAGTGCTAAATTGGATCATATTGTGGACTTTCTAGCCTTGTGAATGCTTTACACATCTTATTAACTTAGATTATATAACAAACCTTATATATTAGTAACTGAACTGAACTGCACCGACTCACACACGACACTGAATCAACCCTTACATTGCTTAAATGACTCATAATATAGACTTCATAGCTGAGTGCATGCTTCATCCAACTGATTTCCATTCGAAACTTATATATTAGTGACTGTAAAATAAAAACATACACAACACATATTGTGGCTTGAACTGAACACGGCTGCAGTAATGAATCGACTCTCTGTGAGTGTTAAATTGACTCATAATTTCGACCTCGTAGCCTTGTGCATGCTTTACACATCTTATTCTGAAGTTAAAGTTCGGAATACATAATCAGTACTTTTGATTGTCGATTTTCGTGTTGACTTCACTGTACTGCACTTAGGAGCACTGTTACAGGAAAGACTCCTTGAGTGAGAAATCAGCACTTCTGTAATGTTCATTTGTGTGCACTTGTACTTGTAAACATTGCATGCTCTCAGAAATACCGGGTAGGTGGTTCCGTTAAGCGTAGACCTTTTCTACCTGAATGAGTGTACCTTTCTTGAAGCTACTTTGTGTACTAAAGGTACTAAAGGTAATAAAGGTACTAAAGGTGTGCATTTGAGGACTGGTACAGGTTAGTGCTAGAGCTCTTTGGTTTTCTGAGAGTGAAGGAGTAGAAGAATGCACACTTCTGAGCTCACAGTTACTTCAGAAATAAATAAACTAGTTAATTAACCAGATGAGTTTAATGCATGTAAGTGTAATGAACCCTTCCCCTAACTCCAGCTCTCCCCTGACCCCTAACACCCTCCTGACCCCTCCTGACCTCTGACCCCTCCACATGCCGGGGATCCTGCAGTGTACCCCATAACTAATAACCCCCCCCCACCACAACAACCAACCCTCACCCCCTAAAACCCTCCAACCTCTCGTGCGCTTACCTTTGCGCATGCGCCGCACCTGCTCGCTCCTGCAGGCGGTGATGCTCCGACAGCCCGCTCGTTTGCGCAATCGGCACAAAGTGCTCGCGCTCTTTAAATGCACCTTCACACACACCCACACACTTTGATTCGTTGTTAATAACAGGGCGGGATTGAAAGGCACTAGTACGAGGAAGTGCAGTTTTGCAGCACATGGCGCCCCTCTTTTTTAAACAGTCGGGGTTCTCCGAATATCCATCCAGCGCAGGGCGGAAAAACCCCGACCGGCGCGCGCGGAACAAAATCCGGTCCCGACAGAGGAGCAAACAACAACAACAAAATCTCCCTGCGCTCGTCATCAGTGTAATCCTTTCCGATATCCGCTCGGTTGTGTTTACAGCTTTATTCCTCCCCTCATTTAATGTCATTTGGCTATTTCCTTTGTTTTTTTTTTTGTAAAATTGGTTCCGACGCAGGATTTGGCGCGAATACTGCGCCAAATGGCGCGTCCGGTCCAGACCCCTACATGCCCACAGCGCACTCGCTCAGCTGGCTCTTCTTCTAGTGTGACCTGATGTGGAGAAGGCCAGTCCGCGGTTTGGGACACAGCCAAACTTATAACGCGGTCGAGTCTGGTTGTGTTTTGTTTTTTGTTTTGTTTGTTTGTTTGTTTGTTTTCCATTTTTCTGTTTCCCATAAATAACAAGCACCTCGTATCCCACTTTTATTATAAAGTTACATTATTTTGTGTGTGTTTTTTTTTTGTAGAGTTTATTGTTACTTATTTCATTTTTCTGACACTATAAAAGAAACTCTTATCCGAACAAATGATGAGTGACCACAAAACAGCGCCATCTGGCGAGAGAGAGTCTGTCTGTATATCTGTCTATTTACACTATATTGCCAAAAGTTTTGGGACACGTGCCTTTACATGCACATGAACTTTAATAACATCCCATTCTTAATCCGTAGAGTTTAATATGGACTTGGCCCACCCTTTGCAGCTATAACAGCTTCAGCACTTCTGGGAAGGTTTTCCACAAGGTTGAGGAGTGTGTTTATAGGAATCTTTGACCATTCTTCCAAAAGCGCATTGGTGAGGTCACACACTGATGTTGGTCGAGAAGGCCT
>CM074948.1:3602088-3617212 GCA_037577455.1 Pangasius macronema | reverse complement strand
GACTTTGGTGAGAAATGTGCTTTGAGAGTGTCCACTATTTGATTATACGTTTTCTCTCCAGGTTTCTCTGGCTGAACAAAGCAGAGTGAATGTCTTCAGCCCCATCATACTTAAAACAGTGTGTACCACTTTATCAGGTTCAGCTGCATAAGCTGCTACAACATACTCAAATAGTTCTGTGTTTGAACTCTGCTGCACGATACTCTCATCAAAAGGACCCATGTTACCAAAGAATGCTGCCATAATCTTCCATTATTCTGTAGTTTAACAACCAATTAAATCACATCTGAAATTGTTGTCTTTCCTCCACCTTTTAGCCATGACATCCACTAGCCACCAGCTCTGGATTAGCTTTGCTGCTTCTCCATCTATTTTGCTGAAAAAACATTATTTTTTTCCACATCTGCACAGCACATGCAGAGTTATGATTACCTCGTCATCAATTTGTCGTGTACTAAGAAAAAGGAAAATAATGGACTATGCAGGTAAGCATAACACATGTACATGTAGTTCATATTCAGAGAACAGTCACAGAACATCTTCACTTTGAATACAGACAAGACTTTATTGTACTATTCTAAACTACCACATACAGTAGAAACTAATCAAACACACACACACACACACACACACACACACACACACACACACACACACACACACACACGCATACACATATAAAGGAACAACATAGTAGGAATGAGTTTTGCAATATAAGAATGATAGAATGCTAGATTTAATGACTATGTATAGAATTCAGTTTATAAAACTTAACTTTTACTGCAACTGCAGCTTAACGAGAGTTGGGAGGTATGATACTTGCGTTGCCTTAGTCTGGTGGGAGGAGAGTGTTGAGGTGTCGAAAGCTAGCTTCAGAATAAGACCTCAGGGTAGAACTAACCGGAAAGACTTTGCGGAAAACAAAAGCTACCTGAGTGGATGAAACTAAGATAAAAACCTAAAGAAAAGAAAATGAAGATAAGGACTGGACGGCCAGACAAAAGGGATTAACTAGACCCTCTGCCAGCATTGCCAGTTTAATGATTTGCTCGGTCATGAGGTTTTACCCTTTCTGGCTAACCCAGCCCACCCGGGGGGTCCAACCAATCAGAAGTTTATCTTCAGGACATCATTAGATTAGATTCAACTTTATTGTCATTGTTCAAAGTACATGTACTAAGCCAATGAAATGCAGTTAGCATCTAACCAGAAGTGCATAAGTGGCATATTTACAATAAATTACAAATAAGGATATATAGCTATGAGGGTGATATGTACAAGGAAATGGATGACTTATGTACAGGAGGTGCAGTGGGTATTATAAATAAGGATAAATATGGTATATATGTGGTGAAGTCATGTTAAGAATATGATAGAATGTGAACAGGAATATAAAAATGAGTATATACAATGAATATATACATACACACACACGTATACGCATGTATATGGTTTGTTGAGAAACTCACATTTAAAATACACATTCAAAAAAAGGTAATGAATGTTACGAGATGTTTAGTGGGGAAAGAATGGCGGGCTGAGAGGATGGCTCTGAGAAGTATATATATATACGGGTTTGGTACGATCTGTATTTGATTATGGGAGTATAGTATAGCAGTATCTGCTGCTAATACTGTGTTAAAAGAGGTGGATAAAGTTCAGTACGAGGCATTAAGATTATGTATGGGGGCGATGAGATCTACACCAACTGCAGCCTTGCAGGTTGAAATGGGAGAAATGCCTTTAGATCTTAGAAGAATTGAACTGTCACTAAGATATTGGGCCAATATAATAGGACATAGTCAAGAACACCCAGCTAGGAAAAAAGGAAAGAAAGAAATCAAACGTTTTGGATGGGAAGTGCCTAGAGTGATAAAAGAAATGGAAATTGGTGAAAGTCCAATAAGCCCTACAAGTTCCAAGGTCAACAATCGGTCTGTGGATAATATCTCAACCTACGGTAGATATGACATTGTTAAGTAAGGAAAATAAGGATGAGTTAAAATCAAATGCTCAAATAACACATGAGTACATTCATTTTACTGGCATTGCAATGGGTGGAGGAAAATAAGCCAAAGCGGGCACTCATAAGTTCAGAGCAGATATAATGACTGAGATTCTTCAAACAATATATAGGATCCAGATGATGGGAATATATGTAGCTTTCTGTTGGATACCAGCGCATGTGGGAGTACAAAGGAAATGAGCTGGCAGACGAATATGCAACAAAGCAAACAAAGAAAGTAGACGTAGATATGCAGATAAAATATGGTAAGGGTGAAACGAAGGGTGAAGAATAGATGGCAGACATTTTGGGAAGAAGAAAGAACTTTATAGATGGCTTTATAGCATTCGAAGACTTGTTGGTAGGTATTGAATGGTAGGAAGAAATAGGCCTGAGGAAACTATAGTGTCAAGGCTTAGATTTGGGCATACTGCTCTTAATAGCAGTTTGAAGAGAATAGGGAGACATGGAACAGGAAAATGTGAATATTGTAATCAAGAGGAAAATGTAGAACATGTTATAATGAAATGTCCAAGGTACGGCAAGGAAAGAAAGATAGTGATTGATGACCTCAAGGAAAATAAAGAGAAGTTTTGGGTTGTAAATCAGGGGATAAAAACTGTGATTTGACTATGATCCGGACCCAAACTCCTAATCAGTAAGGTGGCGGTAATGCACCTAAATGTTGTATACCATCCGCCATTAAAACACCAAGAAAGAACAAGAAGAAGCAGAAAGACGAGGGCGTGTTTTTTTTGTCACGCTGTCCATCCTTCTCGCGCTTTGTTAGCTTATTTCTAATCGCTCCCTTACTTCACATGCTGTAATTATCTGCCTCTGATTTGACTCTGGCTGTTTGCCCGATTGTGCTGTGATTTGATTCCCTTTCTCTCTTTAAGAGTTCATGACTGGATTTCTCTCTTGACTCATAGTGTTGAGACGAAGTTAGTATGTCACGTGACCTACACAAAGCAACACGTAGACTAGCGCTTGTTTAAAAACACTAGGGTCGGAGCGGGAGCTAGTGTTTGTATTTATGTTTTGTTAGTGAGCGTAGTTAAAAGATTTGAATTGGCTGGAGTTAGTATGTGTTTCTTAGCTTTCAGCTCCGCTCATGTCTCACAATGTTGAGTTTTTTTTTTCTTTCTTACAATGTATATAACTTGTAAATATCATCTTCCTTACTCTTTTCATGGACATAACTCCTCACTAAAGCATTTTCCTGTTTCTGTTTGATTCATTACTCCACACATCTCATTCCTTTAGTAACATACAGCCTCCCCGATTTTAAAAACATCTTTAATTATTATTTTTTTTAGTTAATTTATTCTTTGTGTTGACTTCCTGCATCCCTAAGACTCTAATTTCGACAACAACAACAACAACAGCAGCCAAACAGGAAGTCGTAACAATACCAAACAGAAAAGTTTTAACCCTTTCATGCAAACCATAAAGACCTAAACATACGGTTGTCACACCTTTTTGTGTAATTGGTATGCTGAGTGGACAATATGTGTTTAGTCTGTGCAGTTTTAGTTTCTCCTATGGCTATAGTCGCATGGTGATGGAGTTTAAAAGTCTTCACATACCTGTTAGAGGGTGTAGGAATGGGGTTGTTGGGGGTAAATACACTGCTTTGTGCTAAGTTAGGGGTTTGGGCAGGAATTGTTACGCTGACTTCAGTAATAGGGCCAAATTCCTCGATATACTTCTTGCAGGTTCTGTAGTGGAGCCTCATCTTGCTGAGAAATTTCTGTAAAGATGAAGACAAAACATGAATCATATAGCAACCCCCTTCTTTTTTTTTATATATATACATGTGTGTATTGATCACACAACCTGGATAAACAACACCCAGATTTGTCTTTTGTCAGATTCCCTTTATACAAAGTCACATTTCTGTCATCTGATTAGCAAGGACATGTTCATGTTGTGGTCGTGTGATTGTGTTGTGGAAGTGAAACAAGTGGAGAGAAACTACAGGACTTTCCCAATGGATGATGTTTGGTAAATAAGTCAGTGTTTACAGTAAGAGAAACAGCTCTACCTTCTGGAGGGTTTATGAAATACAGCACAGAACAGAGACTTGCTATTCTCCCTCACCATTAACTCAGAACACGTAGTTTAGGATATTTTTTTTTTTTGCAGTAAATTTTAAACTGAGACAACGTGAAGTCAAATCTGAGCCTTTTTACTTGGTGAGTTTGTGTTGCTTGTGATATTGTGAAGGATTCACAAGTAATCGTTTAAAAGTAATCTTCCATCGAAATGCAATGCCTCAAATGTTTTCCCATGTCATCTTAAACAATAATAATATGTAAGGAATAAAACACTTGGTGTAGTGCTGTTATAGGAAAATAATCAGTTGTCTGAAAACTTAAATTTACGGCTTTACTGCTGACTGTTACAAAGCACTGGCACTGGAGACTCCTTCCATAAACATTACACAAACGTGTCCTTACAGAAATCATCACCATGTTGACGATTACACATAAGATGTGGATTAGATTAAGTAGCGGTTTGTCTGCTGTACAAGTCCCTGTGAATGAGCTGTTACTATAGAAACAATAGCGCATTAGAACGAGCGCATTAATATAAACCTGTGTTTGCAGCTGCACTACTGTCAGAGCTGCTGTTATAGAAAATTCATCAACACCTTCTGACCAATCAGAATCCAGAATGTAACATTTCTGTGGTTTAATAATCATAGTATGGTCTAGCACATGGCATTTTAAACAATCCAATCAGATCTTGATGTTTGACCTTAAATGCATTCTTATATCTATAGAAGTTGTTGACCTCTTTTCCACACGCTCTGCATTTGCCCTTCTTCTCTCTCATCCTCTGCTGGATGTCTGTGGCTCTGTGCTCTTTCTCGGACACAGGGCTTCGGCACAGCGGACACTGAGGGCCCTGACTTCTCACCGCCATCTGAAAACAGCTCCTACAGAACCTGGTGACGAAAAAACCCCTCGAGTGAGTACCATTGCTAATAAATTCTCTTCCTTGGACTATTGAAGTTTAGTCTAAACCAGGGCCATCGGTTTGAGCTTCCACTCACACATGGTGGCAGTTCTTGGTGCGTATGGGCATTTTCAAAACCTCCTGACAGATGGGGCAGTCGTAGTCCTCCTCCATATCTGAGGCTACGTCTGGCATTGAAGATGCTTCGTTCGAGTCCATGTTTAATGCTGACGAGTTTCCCATTTATTCAGAGTCCTGCTGAGGGGAAGCACACAGAGGGTCTGAGTAACTGAGGAGTATAATCAGTTTAACTCAATTGTATTTCCAGAGTACTTTTAACAATAGACATTGTCACAAAGCAGTTTTACAGAAATCCAGCTGTAGACTTAGATCCTTGATGATCAAGCCAGAGGATACAGTCGTGAGCAAAAAGTGAAGTGACTTTGTGGTGACCCATACTCTGAATTTGTGATCTGCATTTAACCCATCCAAGTGCACAAACACAATAGTGAACACACACCCAGAGCCATTTTAGCTGCGGCGCCCGGGNTCATTCACTCCCCCACCTACAATCCCTGCCGGACCCGAGACTCGAACCCACCACCTTCAGGTTCACCTTCAGGTTAGGCCACGACTGCCCCCTGTATATTCATATTAAACCACTGCAACACTGAGATGTTGTGTGAAAATGATCAATAGATAGCTAAAAGAATCAAATGTGACCGTGATTTTAGGTCCACATCTACAACAGTATAACTGCCTACTCGTCTGGGAAAATCAAACAAAACAAAAACCCTGGATATTTATAATATATGTGAAAATGGGTTCTGTACTACATTTTGGGGGGAAATTGCAAAAAATTACATTTAAGTAAAATTATTAGCCTTAGGGTATTTTTGGACCATAGCTATTATATTTAAGTCAAAGTATTCCTTTTTAAAAATGAAAAAGTACCTGCAAGTAGAGAAATGTGAGATTTTCCAAACATGATCCTGCAGTTTTTATCTGTTAACTACTATAACTATAAGGTTAAGATTAGGATCAAGGTGTGAGGCTAGCATTTGTACCTTGTCTTATGACTTAATCTGTATTTTATTCATTACAGCAACTTTAATGTGTGACAGTAGCAACTCAACATGTTAATCTAAATTAAGTCTTCATTCACGACTCCATTTTAAATTCTGTGGAAATACTAATTAACTCTTTTGAGTGATCAACGAGTCTGATGTTCCATTTAGCGGTGTGTGATATGGTGATATGTCTATAATGTCTACAGATAGATATTATCTATTTCGCCAATGTTGCAAACGCTACTGCAAACGCACTCGATTTCTGTCAGTAACATCAGAGCTAGGCGCTTCTAGCATTATATATCATGATATATATCATTTCAAGTTATTAATACAGTAAATGTAAATGTAAATCACATTCCTCCATGCTCAGTGGATGGGGCAGTTCATGGGGTTACCAGAATGGACTAGTTTAAAAATACTCAGCAGCCTCTAAAATCTGTTTTTTCAACAAAAAAAAAATTGAATTCACCAATAAAGTGGTGCCAAACAAAGGCAAAGTGTAAGTGCAGACAGCATGTCTATGATATACAGAACCATTTCTGTTGTAAAAGGTTAAAGAGGGAAAAGGGGGATTATGGAGTGGATAATGTCTGTACATGAGAAATGCCTAAAGGCTAAGAAAAAGAAAGGACAATGATTTTTTTTCTTTTCTAATGGCAAATTTCTTGGGGCTAGTTTCAGGTCTTTTGTGTGGTTTTTAAATGTAGCTGGTTGGAAATTCTGCTGAAACTTGGAAACGGCAGTTGAACAAACATATGTTTATACTATTAAAACAAGCTGCTAGACTCAGCCTCATATTACAGGGTTAATCTACAAATGATGGTTTTTATATACTATATTTTGTATATATATATAGCCCCTGAAAATGGAAGTACTTTGCTTAAAATGGCTGTAATTCCTAAATGGTAAATGCCATATTTTTGTGGAACGTCTTAAAATAAAGCTGAAAGNCCATCACATCTTGATTGTTTTATTTCAAATCCATTGTGGTGGTGTATAAAGGCAAAATCACAAAAACTCTGGCATTGCCCAAATACTTCCGGACCTGACTGTGTATACACACACACACACACACACACAATATATATATACATAGGGACTTTTTAAATGTAATTAGTTACTAATGTTAACATGCACAGAAGCATGGTTTTACCTGCATCTGGTTAAAAAGATAGATTTGTGTGTAACAAGTACACAAATGAAAAAAATAAGGATGTAGAAAGTGTATATTTTATGCAAGCATCCACTGCTGAAAATATGGTCATGTGACCTGACATATACTGCCTCGAGACAAAAACAAACGCACTTTGGAATCCATTGGGTTTCTTCTGCCTCCAGTTTCTGTTTTAAACACACAACTGTATTAGCCTTGTGAAGAGCTTCCTTTGATATAATTACTAATGCTGCTAGTTAATGTTATGCTACAACTAAATCTAACCCTAACCTTAACCTCAGTAACCCAAAGCACTCATTTTGTCTTTTTTTTTTTTTTTGTAATAAAAAAAACACACTTATTTTGTCACATGGGGACCAGTCAAAAGTTCCCATGTATAAAACCGTCAGATGTTCCTATCTGACACACACATGCGCACACACACACACACACACACACACACACACACACACACACACACACACACACTTACTGCTTTTTGTAAATCATGCATGCTAAATCTTTAGTTCAAAGGTCGATGATATTCAATACCTCAAACAAAATAAATAAATAAATAAATAAAAGAAAAAAGAAAAAAACACAGCTTGGCAAAATCCTTTTGCTAGTCTGTACTTTTTCAAGACAGCACACTTCCTCATTCAATCAGAAAAAGCACCTTGATATTTAGAACAAGAGAAGAGAAGAGGATGTTGGCTTTACTTCAGGCACTAAACTCAAAACAAGCTTCACAAACGTATAAGTGTAATGTACATACTGAAAAGCTGATAGATTAATCTAATCTCTAATTCACATTGCATAAATGAAAGTAATCCTATCATCACTTACATGACCACATGGCTTCCTAATATAGTCTCAGATTTCTGAATATCTCTGATATTTCATCATATTCTTCTCCTAAACTACATCTTCATGTCCTAGATGTTATATTAATCATTACATTCGATGGTATACGTATAATCTTGGATGATTTCCTGCACACTTCCTCATCACGACTTTATAAAAACACTGCAGGCTCATGTCACTAATACAAATCCATTTTCACTGCACACGCCTGATTACGCAGTAAAGTAACCGTGAGGTGTAAATGATAACACTTACAGTGAGTGATGGCTCTCAGAGACCAGCGTCTGGGATACACGCTTTAAAGATCCTTCTGTGTGTTTGTGAGAGTAGTTCTCAGGCTGTGCTTCAGTTTCACTTTCTGTCTCACGGTTGAGACGGTGCAGTGGAAAACACCGAACTGTTTACGCGCATGGCCCTCGGCTATGCAGGAAGTGCTGTTTTTTCCAGTGATCCTCTTCTAATATCCTGTTAAACATCCTCATTTTTTTCTCCCTACATCTGCTCTAGTACTGTACGAGATATGTTGGAGTTTGATATCTCCAGAACATCACGATAAAGCTTGTTACATGATCATCCATCATACAGTGCTCTAATGGAGGACAGCTAGAGGATCAAGTCACTTAATTTAAAAGCTAGACATAATTAAAGAGCTGCTTGTTTGTTTCTTTGCCATTACAGAGCTTCACATGGGTTTGCCTACAGGCATCATTAAGTCTTTATGCATTAATATTATTAAAATGGTCAGAATTTTCAGTACGTATTGAACAGGTCCTTTGAAGGTTAAACTGTAATGTAATGTAAAAAACAACGTTCCTGAAATGCTCTACAAACATTTGATGTAAAAATGGTTTTGGAAAGTAATGAAGTACATGTACTTAAGCACTTTTTTCAG
This sequence comes from Pangasius macronema, assembly GCA_037577455.1. NCBI lineage: Eukaryota > Metazoa > Chordata > Actinopteri > Siluriformes > Pangasiidae > Pangasius > Pangasius macronema. The sequence continues at coordinate 3,608,261 of CM074948.1, read as the reverse complement.
GTGTATGTACTTTATTAAAGTATTTCCATTGTTACAGACTTTATACTCTTCCTTCACTACATAACGTCAAACTGTATCCTTTTACTCCATTACTTTCTGCAGCATGTCAATCATTGCTTAATATTCTGAAATACAAGAAGAGTGGATTGGTTATAAATATCTGAAGACGACACACTTTTAAATTGGAGCAAACGGATCACAATGGCTGAAAAAAGCTAGCTTCCTATTTACAGCGACATCCGATGACGCGCATTCCCACTCAAACATGCTATTTAAGCAAAGAAACAAACCGATTATAAAAAGAGCACTCGCAGAGATGAACACAGAGATGCTAATTTGATTAGCATTTGATTAGATTTCAACAGGAATGTGTGTCTTTGGATGCAGCTATAAACAGACAAAAAACAAATAAGGAATATTTTAGGAACTTCCCAATTCTGCCACAATGACTTTTTTTTTTATTTTAGCTCAGAATGCTTTTTAGACCCAAGTTTAGGTGAGTAACCTATGTGAATAAGATGTTTAATTTTGACAGTGAATTACAGTGAAAAGTACTGTTACTCGAGCAGCATGTTACTAACTCTACTTTCACTCAAGTACAAGATTCTTGTACTTTGTCCACCACTGTATATAAATCTGAAGAAGAAGCCAGGGAGTAACTGTGGTGATTATCGTAGATGTAGTAAAAGTTAAACTAAGTATACTTAGAGCTCACTTTACTTACTTGCACCATGAATTTCAAAAAACAGTGTTGTCAAGACAAGACACTTTGTGAAATACCTGCAATGTAACACTGAGCTCACATCCAGTCACTGGGTAAAACAACATGGCCTGCCATGGAAAAGATTCGGCGCCATATAAAAAAAGCAGTCACACAACAGGGAAAACAGTCCACACTGAAAAGCAAAGCCTTCACTTCTTTTCTCTTTCGTGAACAGGGCTTTGCTTCTTTAAAGAATTAAACACTGACTTCACGGGAAAGTGAAGCTTTGAATTTCACTCTCATCAGTGTGTTGCAACAGTGCTACACTGAAATGCAGTCACTGTCCAATCACAGCGCTAAGCCATACTTGAAGGTATGATTATTTCTTCTTTCCTACTGTATTGATTGTTGAACTCGTACTCATCAAGCTTTTTGGAATTACAAGTAAAATCTTATGTACGTTCAGTGAGGAGCAGGATCAACACGCATCAGTGAAATTCCTAACGTGTACAGACAGTACTGTAATAAAGTCCATTCTTCCTCTTGATGGTTAATATGAGCTCGAGATAGTCCTGACACGCTAAGACAGATATTTTTGTAAGTTACTGTGCAAAAACTCAACTACCGCTAGAACACAGAATGTGATTTTCCCCCTTTTTTTCTAAACCATAAAATCATGCAAAAATATACTATCAAATATATAAAATATAGTGTAACATACTACTAATCCCATTCAATTAAACTATTACATCATTGCATTACATCATATAGAAGTAAACACTTATTAAAATAACCTGTTGGCAAGACATGGACCAGTAATTAAAAAGAGACGATTTGGTTTCCATATTTTAATACCTAAAAAAAAAAAATTAGACATTACCCAACGACAATACACTGATCATTAGAAAGTATAGCATCTAAAAGTTGTACAGTGAGAACCCATCGATTTCATTGATTTCTCATGTTAGGTACAGTCAGGTCCATAAGTATTTGGACAGTAGCGCATTTTTCACAATTTTGCCTCTGTACACCACCACAATGCATTTAAAATGAAGCAATCAAGATGCAGTTGAATTGCAGACTTTCAGTCAAGGGGTTTAATAAAAATGTTGCATTAACCATTTAGGAATTACAGCCATTTCTTTACAGAGTTCCTCCATTTTCACAGGCTCAAAAGTATTTGGCTAATACTGACTTTAGTACTGACTAATAAGCAGTTTCTTGGCCAGGCGTGTCCTGTTTCATCATTATTTCATGACAAATTAAGGAGATAAAAGGTCTGGAGTTGATTCCAAGTGTTGAATTTGCATCTGGTAGCTGTTCATGGGAACTCTCAATACTTGGAAAACAATAAAGAGGTGTTGATGCAGGTGAAGGAGGCCATCATTAGGGTGAAAAAACAAAACAGACTCATCAGAGAGATTGCAAAAACTTCATGAGTGGCCAAATCAACAATTTGGTACATTCTCAAAAAGAAGGAATGCACTTCTTGTGAGCTCAGCAACAACAAAAAGCCTGGAAGACTACTGAAGACAACTAAAGTGGATGATCGCAGAATTCTTTCCTTGGTGAAGAAAAACCACTTCACAACATCACCAGAAGTCAAGAATACTCTGGAGAAGGTAGCCATGTCATTGTTAAAGTCTACAATCAAGAGACGCCTTCATGAATATAAATATATACAGTTTACCTCAAGATGCAAACCACTGGTAACACTCAAGAACACAAAGTCCAGATTAGACTTGATGATGTGACTGCTGATAGAAGTAGCAGAATGAACTCTGAAGTGTATAGTATTTCAGTACTTTTTGCTCAGATTCAGTCAAATGCTACAAAACTGATAGGACGGTGCTTCAGATGCAGATGGATAATGATCCAAAAAGTACCATGAAAGCAACCCAAGAACTTCTTAAGGCTTTAAGAAATTAAATGTCTGATGACCTCAACCCAACTGACCATGCCTTTCACTTACTGAAGACAAAACTAAAGGCAGAAAGACCTACAAACAAGCAGCTACTGAAGGCAGCTGCAGTAAAGGCCTGGCAAAGCATCTCCAGGGAGGAAATTGTGCATTTGATGTTGCCCATGGGCTCCAGACTTCAGGCAGTCACTGACTGCAAAGGATTTGAATCCAAGTGTTAAAATTATGGTTATATTTACAATTCACTTTGTCCAAATACCTTTGAGACCCTGAAAATGGAGGTACTTTGCTGAAAATGGCTGTAATTCCTAAATGGTTAATGCAATGTTTTTATTAAACCCCTTGAATTAAAGCTGAAGGTCTACACTTCAATCACATCTTGACTGCTTCATTTGAAATCCACTGAAATCCACCAAACACACCTACATGACATGTGATTTATAAAAAGTCCAATGATTATTTTTACCCAGTAGGTATCCCTAATGACAAGCTTTTTCAGAAAGTTTTCTGGCAGTTCAAGCTCTTTATTTTACATATATTCCTTCATACCGTCAGTATTTTTTTCTACTGGAAGTACTCTTATCTGGTCAGCGTTCAGCACATCCCAATACAGAAAACAACCACATGCCTGTGTTTCCTGAGGCTATATATAACAGTGGTTCTCAAACTTTTCATAGCCGGGGATGCCTTTACTGCAAAATAAATTCCCCAGATCAATGCAGATTTACATTATATGACCAAAAGTATGTGGACACCTGATCATCACACCCATATGTGGTTCTTCCCCAAACTGTTTCCACAAAGAAAGCACACAATTGTATCGAATGTCTCTCTGTGCCGTGCAATTACAATCTCCTTTCACTGGAACTATGCCCTTGTGGCTGAATGAACACAAATCCCCAGAGGCACACTTCAAAATCTAGTGCAAAGCCTTCCCAGAAGAGTGGAGGTTATTATAGCTGTAAAGGGGAGGACCAGCTCCATATTAATGCCCTTGGTTTTGGAATGGGATGCCCAACAAGCTCATATAAATGTGATGCTCAGGCGTCCACATACTTTTGGCCATATAGTGTATGTCCTGAACATGTCCTATTGCGCCATTTATTAGAACTCTTTACTAATATAATACACTGGATGAAAAAGAAAATCACAAAACACATTAGCTCCAACTGAATTAAATGAAGAAACGGACTGGTTACACTTCGTGGAGGCCTGGGATTCCCACTCTGAGAACCACTGTTAAAGTTTAACACTCAAAAACTCATAAGAAGCACACAAAGTTGTTGAATGCAAGTTGTTAACAGCACAGTGATCACCTGTAAGGAATTTCCTGAGGATTTTGCTTTGAATTTCCAAAAACTCTTAACGTAACCTTAATGTTAAAACATTAAGTAAACTCTTAATGTAAATATTACCCAAGACAGCACGAGATGGAAACGGAAATAACGTGTGTAATTGTTGCTAATACTTCACTTTCACTTTTAGAAACACTATAAACAACTGTAATTGTGAAAAACTGCAGTCTTTTGCTTTGCAAAACAATTATCAGAACATATTGGATCCTACACTTTTAAAAGAACTAGGACCATTTAGGGTTCTTCGGTTGTCCATCTGAGGAGACCCTTAACGGTTTAGGGTACAACAAAACTGTAGGTAGGACTCTTCCTACAACTCTCTCTTCCTATTCTGGAAGCTAGGAACCCTTCATTGATCAGCAAACCCTTGAAGAACCACTGAAGAACTCTTCTTCTTCTTCTAAGAGTGTATGTATTAACTGGGTAAGCTTGTCATACAAACTCTATTTCACTGGATATTATTTTTATTCTCAATATTTAGACCCTGTCAGGTGCTTCAAATTTAGCTATCCTGATCTTAGAAAAATGAAAACAGGGGTTTTAAAGGGTTCTTCAAAGCTTCATTGGACAACCAAGGACTCTATAGCTCCTAAAAGGGTTCAGTTCAAAGACCCTATAAGGGTTTCTCCAGAGGGATGAATAAGTATTAAATATGTGCATTAATTATTCACTGTATAGTTTACAGCTTGTACACTATGTTTACCTTTCTTATTAATCATTTTGAGAACGGTGATGCGTGATGTTCATGATACAAAAAAAAAACCCTGAAACATTGTAAATATACAATAGATTGATGAAGTTTCTGCAAATGTATTCTGTAATTTTAAAGCCTTAAACAAAGAAATGTATTTAAAATAATCAAACTTTTTTCTTTTCTTTTGATTTGAAAATGATCAGATGGCTTTTGCTGCAGTGACACACTGTGTTGCTTTCCTTTTTTTCAGTAAAATGCAATGCAGTGCTGTACTGAAGTTTTTTTTTTTTTCAAGAACTTTGAAAACTAGGTCTGTTTTTGACTATTAAACAAGTTTTTTTGAAACACACAAAAAAAATTAATTGTGTAAAAAATATAGAAACCCCCTCCCAAAAAAAAAAGAAGAAGATTCAAAATCATTCAAAAGTATGAAAATTAAAACAGAAATAAAATGAAGATAGAGAAATAATAATAATCTCCACTGCTACTATCACTGTATAAAACCTTCACCTGGACTATAACTCATTGTTAAATCAGGCTCAGACCACTGGCATTGAGAAGAGCGGTGTAGTCTTGAGACTTGTGCAGTAGTTCGATAAGCACATCTGCTTTAACGGAGTGCTCCAGGGCTCGACACAGTTTTCCCACCGTACAGCCTTGAAGACCTTCCTTCATCTTCCAGCGCTCCAGCATCTGGTGGACCTTCTCAGCCAAGCCATCACGTGCATAGTCATGTTCAATGGCGTCAATCTCCACCTCGGTGAGGCCCAGCTTTCTGGCGCAGGCTTTCCACTTCGCGCCTACGTTCGTTCGGACCAGCTCCAGATGTTCATCAGTTACGCTGTGGACCTCTGCCAGAGAACAATACATACATTAATGTGGCATTATCACTGCCATATGTGCAGCATGTGGGTTGTGGATCCACCCTTATTATCCATTTTAACGTTTACTGTAATATGTTAAGGGTAAAATTGGTACACGAGGTTTCACAAGGTTGTATAACAGGAACATTAGTATACGTATCTCATTGGCTTTTAATACAACGCCAGATTTTGCGAAGAATCCCTTCAATAGTCATAAAGCTCAAATAAACTGTCAGAAATCATGAGTTTTTTTATGAGAGATCATAAAAAAACAAGATGGATGTGTGTGAAAGAGGCTCACCATACTTCATTAGTAGCTCTTTATACTTTGTGTTGGAGGATGTGGTGCTGGACTGAGAGCTGAGAGAGGAGCTGTCCATGCTGCGGAAGTGCATGGTGTTGTTGTTCCCGATCTGAATCCCACTGGCTTGACTGATGTACAGTGATCCGCCTAAAACATGACATCAAGAGAAAATATCATGATTTAATCTTGATGGATGTGGAACAGTAAGATTACAGGGTGAAGAGGTGAAGAAGGTACAGGAGTTTAAGTACTTGGGATCAACAGCCCAGAGTAATGGTGAGTGTGGGAAAGAGGTGAAGAAGCGAGTGCAGGCAGGTTGGAATGGGTGGAGAA
>CM074948.1:3561722-3571802 GCA_037577455.1 Pangasius macronema | reverse complement strand
AGGCCACCCAGAGTTATTATGTAATCAGAAAGCTTACTTCTAACTGCATGTGGTCCTAGTACAAGTACTTCTGACTTATGTAAAAAGCATGTTTGTTTTGATAATGATTTGCAACATGTTTTCAACGGTTTAACTAGGACCAAAGACGAGGTAAAATTCCTCAATAAAAAATTTGGTCTGACAAACATTTCTGAACAACCTCAAAAAAACGTATAAAAACACCAAGGTTTACAGTTTTTTTTTTTTAGCAAGCATCTCAATTCTGAAAAGTTATAGCGATTAAATTGACAGGTAGTAAATATACTGATAACCATGCTGATAAGTACAGCTAAAAATTAAAGCCACAATAAGCTCGCGGAGCTGCTATCTATCCATCTTGACGAATGACCGCTATGAGCAGAACCACGGAACATAAACAGGAGCACTCTGACCAATGAGAGGACAGTTTACTCTCATGTGACTTACATAAACACATTTTGGTATGCTCTGAAATGTTGCCTTGTGAAAGTGAACTGAGACAAGGAGAAACATTTTCACAATTTAAGTTCCCGTTTTGGAACCAACACAGATGTACAGGTCTGAAAACGCCCTGATGGTAGACCAACCCTAACTATCTGTCTTAGCTTTGAGTTCATCAATCTCTGGCTCGAAAACCAAGGAAAAACTGGCTCTGTACTTTTTTTGTGATTCCAGTGTCAATTGTTGGCATTCTTAAAATTTTTCACATATTTTGTATATATATTAAGATAAGATACATGAAGATATGGGAAAATTTGTCACATTCACATCCACCTAGGGGCCCTGAGGAGTTATTTCCACTAATCCACCAACAGAGGCGCAAGTCTATGGTATCCAGGCATCCACTGAACCACGAGGATGAGTCGTAATGCAGAAAGTCAACAGAGCAGGGCAGGAGCATGGATGATGAGGTCTGAGCATCAAAAGACTTTTCTAAAATCAGGTAAACATTCACAGTTTTTAACTGCAATATTTACAAATTAAAAAGATCAAATAACTGTATACTAGTGTGTAAAACTGTTTTGGATTATGCTACTCAACTAACTGATACTGCAGCTGCAAGAGATTCTGACTAGTGCTGATATGTTTAAAATGTCACCAGTCCACCAGTCACCATAAGGACATGCTTCCAGGCAGCACAAACAAAGGGTGCACTGACCAATAAACTTTTTTTTCTTTTTTTGGCAAAAGTCAGCCATCAATCCCATTCAACCCCAGAGAGGCATCATTGGGGATCATTGGTCCATATATTTGATTTGGCATAGTTTTTACACCTAATGCCCTTCCTGATGCAACCATCTCCAGTTTTATCCAGGCTTGGGACCAGCACCGGGCACTGCAGTGTGCAACCCCAGTGGCTGGGGTTGGTTGGAATCGAACCCAGGCCGCGATGGTGAGAGCACTGTGGCTTAATCATTAATCCTCCAGAGACCTGCCATTGCTTATGCAGCTAAATAATTATATTGTTAAATAAATAATTTATTTTCATATAGATGAGTCAGACGTACTTCCACGTTTTGCTTCTGAGAAATTCTTCTTTTTTTATCAGTTTATTAATCATTTTGCACTATAGGCAATTTTGTGGTCATCACTAAATGCAAATCATTTTTACTACTTGCTACAGCAATCAAACATCCCAGTTTTCAGCAAAACCTAACATTTTACTTTGCAATTAAAGATTTTGTAGGTTGAGTATGTTGTAGGTTCAAGGGTTTGCAGAACACCCAAATGTTCTTTGAAAAGACTGGAAGAAGGCAACCACATCTTTTGACAAAGTGGATGTATTTATTTCTGTGCTCAGAGAGAGCTGTAAAAGTAAAGTCTTCACATTATCTTGCCCCAAGATCCAAATATGGTAGTGTATTAAATACAGGAATATGAACACAGGAATTTGTATTTCTTGCTTGCCTGTTTATGTTAATTCCAACAAGATCATAGAAATTCGCTCAACTGTAAATACACTAAGACCTGTGTTCGTGCATTATACATACACACTCCTTGCATCAAAGAAGCAGCCCAGCACTTTTTCTTGCTGTAAGAACGTTCTGCAAAAAGTTCTTGAAATGTTCCAGTTTCATGTTACATAAAACATCCCTCTACTTTCCCCTTAGGTTGCAGAAGCTTTTATATTTTCTATGAACATTTATTGTGTCATATCAAAACTACAAATAAACTCATAGCTAAATTAATCTTAATTCCCAGTGATCTGAGGACAGCCTACATTTGGTCTTAGTGGGATAAGAACACAACTGTAATGAGACAAACAAAGGTTAACCACAAGCTGATAAAATCATAAAATCTTTTGTCACACAACTGAGATTAATGGGTTTGTAGCATTTATGTGAATCTCAGGGTTAGATATTTTCCTTATGCTGATTCCAGCCAAGAGCAGTGCAGCTGCATTCAAGTATTTGTCAACTCTCATTTGATACATTTAAAAGTAATAAAATGTATGGCTGTGGTTTCCAAAGTATATTGCCAGCAAGGTGAATCATTGAAAATGGTAGTAAATGCTATGATTGTCTGCCAGTTGCACCCTGGCACAAGTGAAATCAGCACAGGGTTGTTCTGACTTTCTGACTAGAGAGATGTCTCAATGAGTGAAAGCAATATACTAGTAAATGTTTAGAAACGGAAAGCCAGTTAGATTATTTTATGTAAGCATATCCACTTTATTAAGAATATCTTTACACCTGCTCATTCATGCAGTTATCTAACCAGCCAATCATATGGCAGCAGCTTAATGCACAAAATCATACAGATGCAGGTCAAGAGCTTCAGATAATGCTAACATCAAACTTCAGAATGAAGAAAAAGTGTGACTTTATCTGTGGCATGGTTATTGGTGCCAGATGGGCTGGTTTGAGAATTTCAGAAACTGCTGATCTCCTGTCAATCACATTCTCTATCATGGCATTCTCTAGAGTTTACCTAGAATGGGGTGAAAAACAAAAAAAAATCATCATGTGAAACGATCTGCAGGATGAAACACCTTGTTGATGAGAGAGATCAGAGGAGAATGACTAGACTGGTTTGAGCTGACAGGAAGTCTATAGTAACTCACATAAATACTCTTTACAACTGATGTAAGCAGAAAAGCGTCTCAGCCTGCACAAAACATCAAACCTTAAAGTGGATGAGCTACAACAGCAGAAGACCACATCAGGTTCCACTCCTGTCAACAAAGAACAAGAATCTGAGGCCATCATGTGCACAGACTCACGGAAACTGGAGAGTTGAAGAAAGGAAAAAAGACCAGGGCCCGTATTCACAAAGCTTCCTGAGCCTAAAAGTTGCTCCTAGTGATGAAATTCTAAGTAAATTCTTAGAATTATGACATTTATGACAATTATGACAAGATAAAAATGATTCACGAAACATCTTAGCCCTAAAAACAGCTCCTAAGGTAAAAATTGTTATGAGTAGAGAGGAGGACTTTTAAGAGGCTTAAGAGTTTCTATTGGAGAGAACAAAATGGTGGAAAGAAGAAATATTCTCCAAACACTGCTGTTCTGTCCAATTTGGTTTTCTTGTACTTTCTTCCATCTCTCTTGGATTGTTGGCTACATACCATCCAAAGGTGCAGCTTAAATAGACTGTCCTGCAGTCATGTAAACTGGTAAAAGGTGAGCCATTTTGCTCCCATCAGTCTGAAATGGATTAGTAATAAAATCAGTTTGGTAAATAAATGTAAGAACTTAAATATAGTAACTACTGCGTGGAAATTGTCTGCTCCAAAAGCAGACACAATTTCAACATTTGGCTGTTTTAATTAACTTTAAGATATTTAGCCTATAAACTTTGCATAAAGTAGTCTGTATTCATGATTATACAATTTCTTAATACAAAGACTTTATGATTTCTCTGTCCATTCTATTATCATATATTCTATTTTCACAAAGAGCGCATTTTAAGACCTTTACAGTTTTCTATCAACCAATCACAGTCCTTGAATTGCTGCGTCATCCCTAGCAACCACACCTCCTCACTAAGATAAAGGGTTTTGTACTTTCCTTACTCAGAGTCGCTCTGAGAAGTTTCCTAAATCACTTTTAGTCTAGGACTCTCAGCTAGGACTTTTTAGGCTAAGATAGGAGCTCTCTGAGAGAATTCTAAGAAGCTTTGTGAATACGGGCCCTGATCATTTATTTTTTCCTAATCTTCACCTGTCCTGTTTGGGTGAGCTTCTGCCCATGGTAGGTTCAGATTCTTGTTCTTGGCTGTCAGCAGCTGGGGATCAACCAGTCTGATTTGTTTTTTAAATAAAAAGAAAGAAAAACAGAGGTCAATCATGCACCATCCCGGTTGACCAGAGATTGGTGATCTGTGCTCACATTTCAATATATTGTTACCTGTTTCCTAAGCACTTTATCAGGTATTAACATTTTTCCTGGTAATTCTTGTACAGTTGTTGAAACCAAGTGTTCTATTTTTATTTGAGGGTTTTTTTTATGCCTACATGATTTCATGTAAAATATTTTTCTTAGCTGCATAGATTATACTAAAGGTTTTGAAGTGTGGCGAGCATGTGTGAAAGAGTTTTATCTCTTCTATAGTCCTTTACAATCTTTTACACAAGAAAATAATTCAACAAAAGAATGGACTGAGCACTAAATCAGCCACTTTCAGCTTGATGTGCAATGACACTAACAGACGGCTCCTCAGGAATGCACTGAAGCAGCACTTCCAATATGGAGTTCCCATATGGCATAGATTAGTATCTGGAGACAGGTAAAGCACTGATATCATATGTCATATTTTTCCATGGATATCAAAACATTTTATTTTAACTTATCGTTATATATTTTTAAACATGCAAAATAGTGACATTTTTGGCAGTGGATTACTTTTGTCATGAACAGTGCAAAACTATATTACAAAAAATGTCATTGATGTGTGTGCTGTAACACAAAGCTTAAGGGAAAAGGAATTTCTATACTTATCTTCTTTTAAAGCAGCTAATACTACACAAAATACTCTTACTGTTAACTGTGATCAAAACATTCTTTTCATCCTACACACACCTGTTCCAAATCACCCACACCTCCTTGAATAACAGGGGCCATTCAGCCACTCTTTACAAAGTCTCACTCCTGGTCAGTGCTAGTGACATTACTAAGTGTCTTGTGTGTGCATTTATAGTTCTGACTCTGTTTGATACTTTGATCTTGTGTTTGCCCTAGCCTACACTGATTGCGTGACCCTTGCTTGTTTTTGAGTGTGCTTTAGGAATAATGTTTTGCATTGTCTACCTGGGCCCATATGTATAAATCCTTTTAAGAATAGTCTTAAGCTTTGACTTAAGTGTCGAAAAATTCTTAGTAAAAAGTAGGACTTTTCTCAGAGTAGAAGACTTTTATAAAGAAGCTAAAAGCAACTTTTAGTAAGGTCTAAGGCTGATCCTTAAGTGTTGACTGAGGTGACACTTAAGTTTTGTGAACTAAGGACTACAATGATGTCAACCCAAAATGGCTGCCCTTGACCTCTGAATCAGTCAATAGTGAGCCTGCAAGAGTGAAGTCACAGCAGCATGACACCATTCATTCACAGTTTATGATTTTACAATTACTTTAATATTTAAATGTATTTATTTAAAATTAATTTAGCATTATGTGCAAAGATATTACATATAAGTGCATGCATTTATTTTACACAATTTTGCAATTTTAATTATGAGTTTCAACACATTAATTAAATGGACAAATGTGATGCTACTTAATTAATTAGGCTCATGAATCACAGCATTCTAAATTGCACTCACATGTGTATATAAAGGAAAGTTGCAAACCATTAAAAATTAATTCTAAAAGAAAACCAAACTGGTCCAAAGAAGAAAATCTTCTAGTGCAGTCAGTCATTAAATGAAAGGCGGTGATAAGATAATGTTTTGGCAACAGCACGCAAGGAAATTGCAGCATACAAAGAAAGCATGCGAGCCACTGGTACATTTTATTTCAGCCGTATTATACCCTTTTTTGTATCAAATGACGGTTTCCAAGAACAGCTAAGTTCTTGTCAAATAGGTGGAGGCCCTCCATGCAATCCTCTATCTGAGATTGCTGAGATAGTAGTGGAGATATTGGGAATGGCCAATCCTTCCATTTGTGGCATTGCAGATGCCCCAGACCCTGCACTGCTCAAACTGAAGGAGTTACAGAGATGGTAAGAAGAAAATGATACCTGTAATAATGTGTTAGCCTTGACATTAGTTACTTTAATCTATGGACGTGGAAAAAAATACACATCGGATTCAATAAACATGTTTGCACGCTTTAATATTTTTTGCATGTGAATGTAGTGTGGATGATGCTGGAGCTGGTCCTTCCAACGCATCTTCTCCTGTATCATCTCAGGACATCTCTGTGTCCTCCAGATGAGCCTTCTCCCTCAGAAGACACAGGGTTTGCACAGAGTGCAGATCCTGAGGATGACGAGTGTCTTAAAAGAAAAAAAGCTCAATTTACAAATAAAGTTGCTGGAAATTCAAAATGAATATTACACAGTAAAAATGAAAAGATTAAAGAATAGTCAATGATTGTACATATGTTTTTCACAAATGTAAGTTAGCAAAGCAGTCCCTTATTGACTCTCTCCCTGAAATGCTTTGTAATGTGTGGTCAGTGGTATTGTCATCATTCTCATCATAATCATGATCACTGTCATCATGATCATCAGTAAGCAGTGGGAGGTTACGTGCTTTGCAAATATTGTGCAAAATGCCACAAGCCATAATAAGTGTCGAATCTCTCCATGAAGGATGTGGAATCTCCTTTTCAGCTGTCCAATTCCTCTCTCCACCACAGCTCTTGTTAGTTTGTGTGCTTTTTATGACGCAAAACCAATAAAAGAACAGCTCACAAGTCAAGAATTCACTCATTGAACTAAATTGGTATCTGGTCTACAGTTCAGTCCAGCACAGTACCTGTAATAATTAAGCTGCTGTTCTCCCTGTGGTCTTCTGTAAGGGGTGAGAAGCCAGCGTTTTAAAGGGTATCCCGAGTCACCCCGCAGAGGACATCCAGATGACATTGATGCTTTTGCTGTATAGTTTGAGGGTCAGTTGGGAAGTCAATGAACTGCCTTACTATACTTGGTGTGGTTAGTGCTGCAATAGTACTATTTAAGCTATTTAAGCTACTATTTAAGCTAGTACTATTTATATGGGCCCAAGTCATCATTGGCGCATTGCTGCATTTTTCCAGTCGCCAAAAAGCTCAGTGTCATTATGACTTTCATTTTTGCAGTTAAAGCATTGTTTCCCAGCGTGGAAGAGGTTATTGAATTTCTGACTAGGTCAGTAACAAAAAGAATACCTTGACAATCAAGACTGTATCGTTTATCAACTCCCTGTCATCAAATAATTCCAACACATTCTTGTGTTGTTGGAAAGTGCGCGGTCTCCTCCTCTCTGCTGCCATGTTGTTACTCCTAACTAAGTTAAGAGACCTATCTAGCTCTCTTAAATAATTTAGGAGTTGAGACCTAGTCTTAGCACTTAGGAACCTTTATGAATCACACTTATTCTTAAGTCTAGGAATAAGAGTAAAATTGTGTCGTTCTTAGAATTTTTACACACTTAAGACTAAAATTTTACTCTGAGCGACTTTATACTTATGGCCTGTGATTTTTAGTAATAAAACTGCACTTGCATCCAATCTTCCCTTCCTCTGTGACAGAAGCCTTTGCTGCCCATGGATGCAGTGCAGCAGGTTTTAGTGACACAAGGAAAACTTGTGGATCAACAACTTCCAGCTCCCAGTCGTGTGGCCTGATCAGACAAATATGCCTGTGATCCAGCTAAATGTTCATTATCCTGTTAGCAGATAATGCACATAACCGCCATGTGGTCACAAGAAGGAGAGGTTAAATTATCATTTATCACAGAACTAGCACACTGCTCTCTCTCATCCACCTCTGCATTCATCTAAACCAGGGGTCTTCAATCGTATCTGCAAAGGGCCAGTGTGGCTGCAGGCTTTCATTACAGCCAAATTGGAGGCACACTTGATAATGGATGGAAGACGAAGGTGAACTGATCAAACAAATGAAATCAGGTGTAGCTCTTGCTTGGTTGGAATGAAAGCCTGCAGCCACCCTTTGTGGATAAGAATGAAGACCCCTAATCTAGAGCATCTTGTTCAGGTTAACTGTGCACATTCATGATTCAGTGCCAATGCAAATTGGCCCAATTTAACTCACCGTGGATGTGCACTTGAAATGCGAGGGAGTAAGCTTGTACTGTGTCACTACAATGCATCTAATTGTTCAGTGCCCGACACCTCCTAGCAAGATTCATCCTACTGTTACCCACAAGCATACCAGCTCAAATTCTCTGGATAGTGAAATTGTAAATAATTTCCCTTCTATAATTGTAGACTATATAGTCAAAGAGAATATAGGCATCAGAGTAATTTCTGAATTAATTATAATTTTAACATGAATTCTATTTTGTTGAAGTTATCAACTGTTCGATGATGGAGACTTGAGTGCAATTCGTAGCAACTGCAGTCTTAAGGTTATCCAAGGAAGAACATCCACAACAATTTTTATGAGTTTTTTTTTTTGTTGTATTGTAGTACCATCCACAGTAATCACATTGATCTTTAGGCTGTCCATGTGGGGCCATCCTCAGCAGCAGCAAGTGATTTTCAGATGATGAGAACTCCAACCACTGTCAACAAACCTAAAAGACTGGAGTCAATAATCATACCAAGGTCTTTTTTCCCTGAATTTTTTCTTTCTTTCAATTTTGTCATTGAAAAAATTCATGAAGTCACTGCTACTACATATTGATGGTGTGCACGCTTCCATGGTGGTCTTATTCCTAGTTAACTTTGCTACAGTATTAAATAAGAATTAGTTTTGTTATCTTCTATTAGGCTGGATAGATACATTGATCTAGCAGCATTAAGAGCTTTTCTATAGCCCATGAGGCTCTCCTTCCATGCTGTTTGGAATAATACTAATTTAGTTTGATGCCATTCATGCTCTAAGTTTCAAGTGGTCTGTTTTAAGGTGCGCGTGTGATCGTTATACCAGGGTGCTTGTTTTTTCTCTCTAATTATTTTTCTATTTTTCCTTCTTAAGTGGAGCTACATTATCTAGAGTATAGTGGAACACTGACTTTAAGCATTCAGTCGCCTGATGAAGTTCTGTGGGGTCAGATGGTGATCCAATGAAAGTTGATAACTCTGGGACATTATTGATAAAACTATGTGCAGTAGCTGGTGTGAATGTATGTTTGACACAGTAGCATGACAAAATGCATATATTATGACTAAAACATATTTTAAATAAGATGAGGTAATGACCTGAGATAGTTTGAGACTATATCTTCTATATTTAATCAAAATGTTAGTATTAGATCAAGAGTGTGACCCACATTGCGGTTGTGTCCATTCTAGATTCAGTAGGGGTTAATCAGAACATAACAAGACCCACGTATACAGCTGTTCTCAGAGGGTCTTCTGGGTTATCAAACTGAATATTAAAGTCTCCATAAATTAATGCTTTGTCTAAAGGAACAACCAGGTTTGAGATGAAATCTGCAAATTCACAAAGAAATTCAGTGTCTATAAAAAATTTATTTTTTGTGGCTGCATATGTTATGTCAGCATAAAGAACTTCGAACACATTGAATTTATGTCCAGGTTTTTTTGTGATGCCAAAATTATCATTATAAATAACTGCAATGCCTCCTTCTCTGCCAGTTAGAAGAGGCTAATGTATATATAACTGTATCTGGGAGGGCTAGCTTCATTTAATGAAACATATTAATAACAGAGTACATTAAACTCCAGGGCCCGTATTCACAAAGCTTCCTGAGCCTAAAAGTTGCTCCTAATGACGAAATTCTAAGAAAATTCTTAGAATTATGACATTTTCTTAGAATTTCCGCTTAAATTTAGGACTAAATCTTAGTAAAGATAAAAATGATTCACAAATCATCTTAGCCCTAAAGACAGCTCCTAAGGTAAAAATAGAGCTGATTTTTCTCGAGTTCAGTGTCCTGTCACTGTGTGTGTGAAACTTATAATTCACTCGGTGTATAATAATAATAAT
>CM074948.1:3549300-3561622 GCA_037577455.1 Pangasius macronema | reverse complement strand
CTCACAACTTACAGGACTTAAAGGATCTGCTGCTGATGTCTTGGTGCCAGATACCACAGCGCACCTTCAGAGGTCTTGTGGAGGCCATGTCTCAATGGGTCAGAGCTGTTTTGGGGAGACCTACACAATATTAGGCAAGTGGTTTTAATGTTATAGCTGATTGGTGTGTGTGTTTATGTGTTTATATATTATATATATATGTGTGTGTGTGTGTGTGTGTGTGTGTGTGTGTGTGTGTGTGTGTGTGATTTGCAAGAGTTTAAGAACTCTGCATTAGGGAACAAAAGGGTTAGTGTTGCAGGGAAAGGACTGACGAGCCGAGTTGTTGAGCAGAGGTCGGTTTGAGACGCACCCACAGAGCCATGGCGAGGAAACGACGGCCTGCATTAAGAAACTGATCTGAGATCAGATTTCAGACTCTGCTATATAAGGAGTCAGAGCGGGAGTGTGAGGATAGAGCTGATCCCAGATCAGAGTGAAACTGTTACTGTGTACCAGCAGCACTTAAAGGGACAGTACACAGGTTTCAGTGGAGTAGGGGAGTGTATAAGAGTGCTGCAGTCTAGTTTAATAGGCCTAGGGTTAAGTTAAAAATACATAATCACAAAGATGGACCTATAGTGTATTGTGTCCAGTTTATTAGAAACAGCTACTTTGTATTCATACTCACTAGTCAACTTGTCAGGGTGTTTTTTTTTTGTTGTTGTTGTTGTTTTAAACACTTGTACAGGCATGACACACACTTTTCCTTGACACATTTATTAATGCAGCTTAATGCTATATTTACACCTAAACCTAACCCTAACCTTAAACTCAGTAACCACAAGGACACTTTTTTGGGTCTTTTTGTTTCTTCTTCTTCTTCTTCTTCCTCTTCTTCTTCTTCTTCTTCTTCTTCTTCTTCTTCTTCTTCTTATTATTATTATTAGTAGTAGTAGTAGTAGTAGTAGTTGTAGTAACAGCAGCAGTAGTAGTTGTAGTAACAGTAGTAGTAGAGTAGTAGTAGTAATATCAGCAGTAGTAGTAGTGTTGCTGTTGTTGTTGTAGTAACAGCAGTAGTAGTAGTTGTAGTAACTGTAGTAGTAGTAGTAGTTGTTGTAGTAACAGTAGTAGTAGTGTTGCTGTTGTTGTTGTTTTTGTACTAACAGTAGTACTACTAGTAGTTGTTGTTGTTGTAGTAACAGTAGTAGTAGTAGTAGTAGTTGTTGTTGTTGTTGTTTTGTACCCAGATAGCAACAAAATCTGGGTGAGATCTGGCTTAACCTGCCCTTCTGGTTTAATTCTGGCACAGTTTATTTTTTTCACAGTCTTGTGTGAAACAGCATTAGGCTGAGCACTGGCATGAGTTTGCAGCTTAAGGGCCATTTGAGGAGAGTGGGCTGTGGTGGGATGTGGCCTAAATTCAACCAGATAAGGCCCACAACCAATTTTGCTATCTGGGTAGTAAAAGTAGTAGTAGTAGTAGTTTTTATAAAAATCAGTTTTTGTAATAAGTAAAAGAACGAAATACAAAGAAAGAAGAAGAGTTTTCCTTGTCTGAACTTTCTGTCCTGGTGAGTTCATTTCATCTCCAGCATATAAACTCACGCTTTAGTGATCTTTAATGGCAGCTGGACCTGATGATCTCACCAGAATATAAACACAATCTTTTTTTTCAGGACTGAAAATGAAAACGAAAACGAGTGTGATATAGAATAGTCTGGGGACCCTCGGCACCTCTTCACTTTTCCTTTCCCCCTGAACACAGCCCCAGCTTTTGACTCTTCATCTTTCACTCTTTAACCCTTTGAACACATTCTGCGTGTGGAGCTGAAGCAGTGAAGCGTACAAGTAAAGCCCTGGGCTCTGGAGTTGATTATTTCAGTCTGGATGGATGGAGGAGTGTTTTATTTTTTTTTACTTTCACTTGTCATGCCTCTAAATGTTTCTACAATCCGGAAATAAACTACAGGAACTTAAAGTAGGATACAATGCACGTCGGTGAGTATACCTGCTTCATCTGGCGGATTTCTGCACTGTTTTAGTTTATTTTTCATTTTTGGTTCAGGATTGTTGTGTGTGTGTGGCTGGAAATGTAGAAAGCTAAGACCTGGGAAGTGTTTTATAATC
Organism: Pangasius macronema; assembly: GCA_037577455.1. Taxonomy (NCBI): domain Eukaryota; kingdom Metazoa; phylum Chordata; class Actinopteri; order Siluriformes; family Pangasiidae; genus Pangasius; species Pangasius macronema. The sequence goes on along the minus strand of CM074948.1, from coordinate 3,559,513 downwards.
CAGTGGCGGATAAACATCTGTCTATAAGAGTCTGTAAGAGCGAGAAACAGCTGGATGGATGTTTACAGAGTGTATTTATTTATGTTTACTTATTTATTTTCATGAATCGATGGTCTAGTAATAAACACTGTCTGTGCGCTCAAAAAAAAAAAAACCCAAACAGACCTCAAGGCTTAGATTATTTCAGTGAAATAATAAATCTCCTGTCGTGGTTTTATAGACATTCATTTTTCCGTTATTATGAATTTTAAGTTTTAAAGCTTTAATCTTTTCACACGCTTCATGTCCGCTTTTTCTCCTCTTTTACTGCGACTGCTTTCCACTTCCGCTCTGGGCTCTCCACGAAATGACTCACACACACACACACACACACACACACACACACACACACACACACACACACACACACACACACACACACACACTTTTGTGCGTCACAAACCGACCTAGACAGTGCTCATAACCCGGATTGTGTCATATTAGCTTACAGAAAAGTGGCACGAGCTTCACTTGTGAATTACTAGGTGTTTGAGATGTGAATTTTACACGTGATTTTGTAGTTTTGTAGTTTGGACATTTTGCATGATAGGTTTCACACGTTTTTCACATGTAGTGCAGGTGTTTTTATTTTTATGTGCTTGTTTTTCCACATGATTTGATTGATTTCACACGTGATGCTTTTCACATCATTTCTTTATTTTCACACGTGATGCTTTCCACACAGTTTCTTTATTTTCACACGTGATGCTTTCCACACAGTTTCTTTATTTTCACACGTGATGCTTTCCATGCCGTTTCTTTATTTTCACACGTGATGCTTTCTACGCCATTTCTTTATTTTCACACGTGATGCTTTCCACACCGTTTCTTTATTTTCACATGTGATTTTTTTTTCCTCACATGATTTGTTGTTTCACATGTTATTATTTTCACGCCATTTCTTTATTTTCACACGTGATTCTGACATCATTAGGTTGTTTTTACATGATTTGATTGATTTCACATGTGATTTTTTTTTCACAATTTGCTTGTTTTCACATGTGGTTCTTTAAAGAATGTTTCACAATTAATTTATAGCCACATTTGTTTTTTTTTCTCACGTGATTTGTTTATTTTCACACGTGATTCTTTTAGAAATGATTCATTTTTTTCTTCCGTGTGATACTTTTCACATCATACATTTATTTTCGACACAGTTTTTGATTTTTCACAGTTCTTTTATATTCATATGTTTTATCTCACATGATTCATTTATTTTCACGTGACTCTTTTTATCTGATTTGTTTACATTCACATGACCTTTTTTTCCATGATTTGTTTATTCTCATGTGAACACATCGCATCTCATTGCATTACATAATTCATTTATTTGCACATGCAATTTTTTCACATGCAATTCATTTATTTTCACGTGTAGGGCACGTGGCTTTATTTTTCCACTTGGTACAATTTCAGGGAGACATGTATGTCTAAAAAAAAAAAAACCTCACGTAACTGAAGTTAAAGCCCATATGATTTCTTCCTGTCTGAATCCCAAATGCACTGTTATAATATGTAGATGCTCTTATTTTATGCCCTATAAAGTGCACCTATAGACCACAGGGAGCAGGGAGCCATTTGGGATTTGGCCCATGTGGCATTAAGCAGTGAAACCATGGCATTGAACTTGGACATCATGAAGTCCTCAGACCTCATCAAGAAGGAGCGTCTGGATTACGGCGGGTTCGGGGAGGTGTTTCTGTGCTACCACAAAACGCTGGGACATGTGGTGCAGAAGACGGTCTACACAGGACCACCGCGTAATGAGTGAGTATTTGTGTGTTTGCATTACATAAGATGAGATTAGACCACACATAAAACAAGACCAGAGCAGAAATGACAAAACCAGAAAAGAAAAGACCAATAAGAAAAGAAAAGACAGGACCAGATAAGACAAGACAAGATAAGACCAAATCGGTTGACACCAGACTGGACAAGATGAGATCGAGAAAAGATCACACAAGACAAGACAGGAAAAGACGAGACTAAATCAGACAAGACCAGACTGGAAATGACAGACAAGACTGGTTATGATACGGACAAACTCAGGCAAGACCAGACTAGACAAGACAAGAAGAAACTAAAAATGACAAAACCAGAAAAAAAGACAAGTGAAGACAAGAAATTACCAAGGTGAGACCAGACAGGACTAGCCCAGACCAGAAATGATCAGAAAAGACCAGACAAGACCAGAACAGACAGGACCAGACATGTTCAGACCAGAAATAACAAAGCCAAAAAAAAACAAGATAAGACCAGTCAAGATCAGACAGGATCAGACAAAAAAAAAAAAAAAAAAAAAGGAGACCAGAAATTATAAAGCCAGAGAAGACACAGGACCACTTTTTCAGTGAGAATTTGGGGGTCTACATTACACAAGACCACACACACAAGAAAAGACCAAAATCAGCCAAGACATGACAAACTGGGACAAGACATGACCAGAGCATGAGACCAGACATGATCCGACAGGACCAGAGGACCAGACTAAACAGGACCAGACCGGCCAATTCAAGTTACGACAAGACACGGCACATCTTTTAACTTGAGTCTTTAAGGTGTTTAACTTTAACTTCTTTTAACGTTAAGGTTTCTTCTTCATGTCATCTCATGGATTTTTTGTGTAATAGGGATCTAAATGTACATGTGGGTTTTTGTAAATCTGCACTGTGACTATGATCAAAAGTGCTACAGAAGTAAAATTAAGGAAGAGATTTGTTGTGTTTACTTAAAAATCTCAGAATGACTGATGTGACGTGCTTGCTGACGTGACATGCTCGCTGACGTGACGTGCTCGCTGATGTGACGTGCTTGCTGACGTGCTCGCTGACGTGACGTGCTCGCTGATGTGACGTGCTCACTGATGTGACGTGCTCACTGATGACTGGTGTACCAACCAAATATTGCTACGGTTCAGTTCAATTCATTTGATTCAGTTCATTCATTCAATTAATTTGTATATTAATTTGTATAGCACTTTTAACAATGGACGTTGTCACATCACATAGTAGCTTTAGAGAAATATATAAATCTAGGATCTAAAAAAAAAACTCCCTGAGACAATATGAGGAAGAAACCTTGAGAGGAACCAGACTCAAAAGGGAACCATCCTCCTCTGGGTAATAACAGATAGTGCATAATAATTCCTTTCTATAACTGCGTACTATATGATCTAAAAGTGCAATTGTGTAACCACGAAAAGTTATTACAGTTTCCGCTTGAAGTCTATTTTGTTGAAGTGATCACCTGTTCACTGATGTACGTAGACCTGAGTGCAAAACTGTTCGTGGGAAGTGCATTCCTAAAGCAGTTGTAGTTCTTAGTCATCATAGCAAAACTATTTGTATCAGTTACAGTCCAGAGCCGTCTTCATGGCTCCTAAGTGCCACCATCCACAGGACGTGCTGCTGCGTAGTGAATACATACACAAGCACTGTATTTATGGACGTCACAGACACCATGAGACAGCGTTTCATTCAGTCAGCAACTTTTCAATTGTTTTGCTTCCCTTTTTTAAACCTCTGAGGCTGTTTTGTCAGCTCCTGTGGTTCTTCCACTGTTCCTCAAACAACCACTAGATTACATTGTGTGGAAACGAAAGTGTGAATTGGGGAACCAAAAGTTTAACAAAAAATGTGATTTGTGTCGTGGTGCTCTGGTCTGTATGTGTATATATATATAAATTAATAAAAAAAAAGTAATTATTAATTAATTCATTTTTAAATTATATTTATTTCAAACATCCAGTCTAAAAATGTTGTAAAATTGTCAGCTTTGTGCTGATTTGTGTTTGATTTTTTAATGAAGTGAAGTGAAGTGAAGTGACTTTGTGGCCAAGTGTGGTGAGCCATACTCGGAATTTGTGCTCTGCATTTAACCNGAGACTCGAACCCACCACCTTCAGGTTCACCTTCAGGTTACAAGTCCGACTCTCAGACCATTAGGCCACAACTGCCTGATTTGTATATATTTTACATATTCAATATATACTATATATTCAATTCATTGTGCTGTCACTCTTGGCCATTGTCTTACATGAATAAATAATAAATAATGTTATATTAATATATAACATACTGTACTTTTCAGTAAACAAGAATTTTATGGCACAAACATGTCTGAATGGACTTATTTTAATTTTATTCCGAATGCTGACTTCACACAGGTCAGTGCACACACTATAACAGAATAATGATGATGATGATGATGATGATGGTGGTGGTGGTGATGATGTAGGCTTTATTTAAGTGGCGTGTGTTTTGTTATGCATGCAGGCAGACGTCGTCGCTGCTGGAGGAAGGCCGTCTGATGAGCAGGTTGAAACACGAGCGCGTGGTTAAGCTGCTGGGGATCATACTGGAGGACAGAGACTACTCGCTGGTCATGGAGCTCATTCCTAAAGGCAACCTGTTGGCCATGCTGCAGAAAGTGAGAATGCCAGTCTCATTAAACTCTAAACACCTGATGTTTCCAGTGCTAGAGTTTCCACTCCGAATTACACACAGTAACCAGGAGCAATAATAGTAGCAGTGATGGCCAGAGGTGGTAGAGAAATGAAAGTGTAGATAATGGATCGAAATCTCACCTCAGTTAAATGTGAGAGGATTCAGCCAAAAATGTGCTCCAGGGAAATAAAAAATGTGCTACTTTTGAATGTAGTCAAGTATTCATACAGTTACGTTAGTCATGTTAGCCACATTAGCAATATTTACCTTTAGCTAGAACTTGACTTCCTGCTTAGCCTATTATATTAGGTACTGGAATCAATGCTAGTCCAACTTGACATTAGCAAAGAAAACAGGCTAACTTACTTAAGTATACCTAATTAGTGTTAGCAAATTAGCAAAACCTACTTACTTCAACATGCTTTTTTGAATCAGATGGACATCACATCTTCTAGGGAGGTAAAGGACACACCTCATTCTATATGAGCCTTTGCTTACTCCAGTGTACTGAAAGACTTTACTGAGGTAGGCCCAGAGGCGCTCATCCTCAACTACAACACTGCAGTTTGATGGATTATCCACATTCAGACAAACACAGAGATAGCTATAGTGCTAACTACAGTGTGTAGCATGAGATGATGGATTGTCACGATTGGGTTTTTCCACACTGATGCATTGATCGGATGCTAAACTCAGCCAGTTTGAATGATGTATATCAAGGGCTGGATGAGGAAATAAGATTCCTTCAAGATTCCTTCTAATGAATGTTTTGAAAGTCTAAATAAAAATGTGGTCATTATGTAAAAGAATAAATATGGCAAAATGATGCTTAAGTATACACACACACACACACACACACTCACTCAAAGGGTGATTAAAACATTTGAGGACACTTTGGAACGTCGGCCCACAACATCATTTCAACGCCAAACATTTCTTATACGTTTATATTTGAATGCTGCTGTTTTTGCTGAAACCAGGTGAGCGTTCCCGTATCCATTAAAGGAAGGATAATTCTGGAGATCCTAGAGGGAATGATTTATCTAATAGACAACCAAGTGATTCACAAGGATCTGAAACCGGAAAACATCCTGGTCGATGAACACTTCCATATAAAGGTACAGTCATGTATAAGATTGTTGACTTATATAATAATGATATAACCTTTTAAATGGTAAGATTTTTGAACTAAATTGTAAATGAAATAAACTAACTAACTAAGCTAAGAATAAAATGAACTAGTTACTTACAGAAATGATTGATCTCGTGTGTGTGTTTCATGTCAGATCGCAGACCTCGGACTGGCCACATGTCAGACGTGGAGTCGGCTGACGAGGGAGGAGTCGCGCAGACAGAGTCGGGGAGGCAGGAGGTCGTGTGTGGTGGCGGCCGGGACCTTGTGCTACATGGCTCCTGAGCACCTGGAAAGCATCAACACTCGCTCCACTGAAAAATCGGACGTTTACAGCTTCGCCATTGTGGTGTGGGTCATTCTGGCCAGCCAGGAGCCTTACGAGAGTAAGCAACTTAGCACATAGGACACAGTGAATACAGGTTTACGTTTATAACCAATCCACAGACAGGAATTCTGTCCCAGGACCTCATTACCTCAGTACTTCCCAGTAGTACATTATGGCCTGCAATATAGCCACAGGACATCATATTAAAGTTAAGACATAATAGAAATCATTGTTCTGTTTTTATTTTCTCTACGTGGCCAATTTATCTAAACATATAATTTGATATTTGTGCCATATCGCCCACCCACAGATCTGACTGTGCCGTGTCTGGGTCTGGGCCTGTATAATGCCGCCAATCTGGTGGTGTAAGACTAGATATCTTTTGTGCACTTTTCTGGCTACAAGCTTTAGAATCTTGAAGGTTGCAATCTGATTGGTTATTTGCACTTTGTGTGCACACCGTGGGTGTAACAGCACATAGCGACACATGGAAATGTGCCATATGATCATTCTGGTATTCATGCATCTAATGCAATGGCACTGTTTGAACACCAGGGGTCCCAGTCCTCACTCCCCAATCAGTCATTCTCAAATTAGGGTCAGATAGATGTTTACAAAATGAAACCTCTGTCCTAGCAATCTTTAATTTATTCGCAGCTGTATACAGACAAAATAGTGCATATTGTTTTGCATTGTTTATGATTTAGAAAGTTAAAACGAGTCTTTTCAGTCATCATTTCTCTTTATTTTAAATATTATGACAATATCGAATCGTGAAGCCAGTATCGTGAATCGAATCGTAACCGGAGTGCACTTCCTTCAAACTTTTTAACACCCTGATACAATGACTCTTGTGTTCACAAAGTTTGTCTGAAGTAATTAGTGGCTAGTGTATGAGATCTCATTACGTTTGCCGAGAACTTCCGGAAAAGTTCTATGGCTGGCTGCTTGTTTGTCAAATGGCATCAAACCAGTAACAAAAAGTACCAGACTTTAGCAGTGGTACGACTAGCATTAAAGCAACACCATGCTCCTGATAAGATCTGGAAGATAATCTTGGATTATTAAAGCAGGTAAAGGTTCAGTCAGCTCAAGTCAACAAAACTGGACAGCAGTGTGTGAACGCCTTGTAGAAGACGGTTTGCAGAGGGTTTGTCGTTCACTCCCTCTATGACCTACTGGGCATCAGGAACATTAGAGGAACAAGCCATCAGAGCCATCATGGAGGCTGTAGAAAAGCCCTGTATGAGTGACTAACGACTAATATTCGGACAGTTAGGGCTCTGATCTTCACTGGTAGGGTCAATGGGTTTTTTTCAGCATATTTATTAGTGGAAATGACTGTGATGGCTTCAGCGTTGTGTGTTTGTCTGTGTGACATTACCTTTGCACTGGACTTGCATCCTCCTGTTCTTCATTTCCCAGATGCTATTAGTCAAGACCAGATCTGCCAGTGTGTGCGTAAGGGAGACCGTCCAGACGAGAGCCTTATTCCATCCGATTCACCCAAAGAGATCATCACGCTTATGAAACAATGCTGGGAGCATGACCCTCAGAAACGGCCCCGCTTTAAAGGTATGGGCTTTGGCTGTTTATTTGCAATTTAAAAAAAAAAAAGATATTTCCTGAATTTTTAAGGTTTGGATATTAATTATTACAGGTCACACAGCAATTCATAGAAGACTATTAGAGATTAGAGAGTGGACCGAGTGGTGAAAGTGTATAATCATGTGATGATGAAATATTGGGATCAGATGAAAAAAAATGTAAAATTGTTGAGTCGTAGTTCGTTGAAACATAGTTTCTACTTTACTTAATCAAATTAATTTCTTTCTTTCTTTATTTTGTTGTTTGTTTGTTTCTTTCTTTCTTTCCTTCTTTCTTATTACAGAGAGCTATGACTCATTCGTGCCTTTCTATAAGAACAACCTGGAAAAAAACGTCGAGCAGGATTTGCAGGGTCTTAAGGTAAGTGTGGCTGGGTGCAAAAGTTTGCACACCCCTTATGTTTGAGGTGAAAATAAGAAGTTGTAAGAATTTGCTAAAGGCTTAAAAAAATACATAAATAAAATAGATAAAATGGGCGTATCCTGTAACAGGACATGCAGAGGAGAATTGTTGGAAGAAAAATGAATGCAATATGAATCCGAAAACTCAATGAGGCAATACATTTGTTTACTCACATTCAGAATTTTTTTTTCCAAGGTTTACCTGGATTTCAGTCAGTATCTCTGTGTCCAATATTGTACCAGTAATCTATTAGAATGAAAGGTTATGAACAGCTGAACATTGTGATAAAGGGATGGTGTTAGTTTATTTTTTGTGTGTGAAAACTGTGGATTACTGCGCAGCCAATCAGTAATTGAGAAGGTGGTTTAAAAGCTGATAGGCTGGTCGTTGTGGTTAAAATGAATATCATTTCACATTTTCACATTTTCATGTAGGATTTATATGAAGGTCCATTGGAGCTGCTGGAGAAATTAAAAACACTGACAACAGAGCCGGGAGGTACTGCTGCAGGTAGCTCCAAATTACCAACAATATGAATGATCTTACGATTAATCTGTATGTTATGAGGCACCGATAACCCATTTAACCCATCCGTTTAACACACTGATTCTGTAACAAGTAAGAAAAAGCAGGTGAGGTTTTGGTGAAGAAGTTCCTGAACTAAATTCTTTATGTAAGAGGAATAAAGCACTCGGCGGCATGCTGTTACAGAGAAACAATCAACAACACAGTGGTTACTTTTCTTTATTTATTAAAGGTCATACTTTTTATCCATTTAGAATTACATTTAATGCTGTTTAACGTCTATAAAACAAGTAAGTTCCTGTTCTGACTTACATTATAGCAGCAGTAAACAGTCGTTCCCTCGCCAGCCTCTCTCTCTCTTCCTCTCTCTCTCTTCCTCTCTCTCTCATCCTCTCTCTCTTCCTCTGTCTTGAAGTTTAAAATATAAAAGCAGATGCTGGTATGGAAAAATAATCTCCACTTTTTCCACCAATCAGAATCGAGAACTCAACCACGTCTGCTCACAATAAATTGCTCCTTTCTGATCATTCTAGTTAGGATAATAGATCAATTGCTGCGTTAATGTTAATGACACACAAAAAAAGTGAGGATGAGTAAGCTAATACAACAACAACAACAACAATAATAATAATAATAATAATAATAATAATAATAATAATAAACATTTTGAGTTTCGACTGTTTTTCTTGTTGTTATTGCAGGGAGCTCAGACTAATTTTTTAGGCAACTTTCCTAAAAACTCATTCCTCTTAATCCCTGAACGTTCAGTCAAATTCTAACTTGACAAAATTTAAGTTTAACAAAATTTTAAGAACTTTAAAAAATTAGATGCCAGATAGCTGCATGATACTTAAATCACTGCATCGTAGTCGCATCTTTGCTAAGCTTTTCCACGATTCTGTAATACTAATGATAAACTTCCTAGTGTCAGGACTGGAGGCGCCGTCCTTCCTGCAGCGCTCCGGTGACTCGCCCACCCCTCTGAGGAGTTCAGAACCTGTGGAAGTGAGCTTGGAAGACCTCAGTTTAATGACCTCAGGCGTCTTTCAAGTGGACGCCGTCCCTGACCATCCTTCCGTGCCTCCTAACCTGGAGCAGAAACTGGACCAAGAGTTAAACTACCACAAACACGGCAGCTACATGCCTGAGCAGCAGCCCAACCTCCACTCGTACCTTAACTCTAATCCTCCCTTGCAGACTGCGTCTAGTCCCAACTGGGATCTTCCTCAGCAGGTGTCCTCAGTGCAGTCTTGGTCCAAACCTAACCCTTATCAGAGTCCTTCTGAGGCTTCAGTCAGGCCGGATTACGACAGCCAGATGTCAGTGCCGCTTTCGCAGTGTGGACCGTACCAACAGTCCAAACCGCTCGAACGCTTGCAGTCATGGCCTTCTGACTGCTCTGCAGCGGGGATCTCCCCACAGACAGAAACAGGTACATATACATGCTGTTGTCGTAAAGGGTGTGTAACTGTGTATGAAAGAATTAAAAAAAACTTTTTTAAAAATCACTCTTGGGACAATTTTTTTTTTATTTTTGAAGGCACCTTTGCTCTGCAGCATTTCTTGGCATGTGCCTAAGACTTTTGCACAGTACTGTATATCATCTATACATTCCTTTATCATTTCAGCTCACTGGTCATTTTAGTGCTTTAGTGTCTGACCTCTATCAAAAGCATTTTGCATTAAAACCTTTCATCTGACATGAACATGATATTTTCTCTTCTTCTTCTTCTT
>CM074948.1:3501056-3515048 GCA_037577455.1 Pangasius macronema | reverse complement strand
GGTATACTTTGGATCATGAGCTGTTCCTTTCTTTCACCATACTTTTCTCTTCCCATCATTCTGGTACAAGTTAATCTCGGTTTCATCAGTCCAAAGAATCTTATTCCAGAACATGGGAGGCTTTTTTAGATGTTTTCTGGCAAAGTCTAATATGGCTTTCCTGTTCTTGAATGTTACAGCGTTTTGCACCTTGTTGTAAACCCTCTGTATTTACATTCATAAAGGTGTCTCTTGATTGTAGATTTTGACATTGATACGCCTACCTTCTCCAGCGTATTCTTTACTTCTGTTGATGTTATGAAGGGGTTTTTCTTCACCAAGCAAAGGATTCTGTGATCATCCACTTTAGTTGTCTTCCGTGGTCTTCCAGGCCTTTCGATGTTGTTGAGCTCACCTGTGCTGTCTTTCTTTTTAAGAATGTACCCAACTGTTGATTTGGCCACACCTACGGTTTTTGCTCTCTCTCATAGATTTATGTTGTTTTTTCAGCCTAATGATGGCCTCCTTCACCAAGCAGTAATGCAGTAGCTCAGCACACTTTCAATAGAGCACATGGTAGGAGGTCACCAGTAATCTGTCATCCAAGTTGTTCTTCAGTAACCTCAGAAAATTGAGACGCTGCTGTGCCCTCTTTACCAGTGCCATGGTGTTAGTGATCCAGGAGAGGTCATCATTCACATGCACACCCAGGAGCCTGAAGTTCGAAACCCTCTCCTCGCAGACTCCATTCATGTATATGGGGTGTGGATCAGCTTTTTTCTTCCTGTAATCAATGATAAGTTGTTTAGTTTTTGAAGTGTTCAGCACCAGATTGTTCTTTGTACACCATGCCATTGGCCTCTGGACCTCATCTCTGTACGCGGTCTCATCTCCTCCAGAGATGAGGCCCACCACAGTTGTATTGTCAGCAAACTTTATAATAGCATTACTGGGATGTGTGGCGTTGCAGAGTAGGGGCTCAGGACAAAGCCCTGAGGAGAGCCAGTACTGAGTCTAAGAGCTGTGGAGAGGTAGGGGCCTACTGTGTGGCAGTCCTAAGTTCAATAATTTGTTAACCAGTGTGCTTGTAATTATTGTATTAAATGCAGAGCTAAAGTCAAGGAAGAGCAGCCTTGCATAGCTCCCCTGGTGTTCCAGATGAGTCAGTGCTATGTGGAGAGCGGTGACAATAGCGTCTTCTGTCGATCTATTTGCTCTGTATGCGAACTGGTAACGGTCCAATGTAGGTGGGAGGCAGGACATGATGTAGTGTCCAGTTTCTCAAAGCACTTCATGACAACCGGTGTAAGTGCTACAGGACAGTAGACATTGAAGCTGTCAATGGTGCTTTTTTTTTTTTTGGCAGCAGGATGATTATGGCAGATTTCAGGCAGGCAGGGATTGTGGACTATGACAGGAACAGGTTGAAGATTGTCGTGAAGACCCCAGCTAGTTGACCTGCACATTCCTTCAGCACCCTCCCAGACACACTGTCAGGTCCAGTGGCTTTCCTCTGATTCACTGCCCTCAGTGGACGCCTCACCTCATGATAAAGGTTTGGGTGAAATACGTCACTAGGCTCGGTGAAATGTAGGACAACAGGGATAAAAATGTCCTCCTCTGTCCAGCTTGAGTTGGGTATAAAAAATCTTTATCCTAGTAAACTAAGGATTCCTGTGTGTTATGTAGTTCATACAGTAGCAGTCCTATTCTATTGAGTGCTTTTATAGTAAAATAATCAATGATGAGGCGGTGTGATGAAGCAGAATTACTATTACTACCTTGAAATTGATTATTTTCGTATAACAGCATTTCAGTGTTTAATTCTTCTTAATTTGCCAAAAAAAAAAAAATTACTATTACTGATGTTATAGAAAATTAATCAAAATCTTTGAACCAGTCAGATTTGAGAATTCACTGCTGTGGTGTTCACAGCAGTGTCATCAATGCATTGATGACAGCAGTGTCATCAGTACATTATTGTGATTTGTTCTAAATCTTCCTTGAGGCTTGAGGTGTTTAAATATATTCCATATTCTAAATGTACTAATTTGCAGGAAGTAGATTATAGGATGAAACCTACTAAAAACGCTGTGCGAGTATACAAGTGGATGAGTATAAGAGACTATATTGAGTTATCCTATCTTCATTCATCACATTTATCACATATTTGTTCCTTAGGCATGGAGCACAATTTCAATAAATATGATGACACCACGTCCAGCTCCCTGAACGTACCCTATGACTATGGTTCCATGATGAACTACAGCAAAAACGCCTTCAGTAAAGGCACCGAGCCCACCATCGTCACCAAGATTCCCGCCTTCAGCGACGTCATCGGCCAGCGCATGGAGTTCAGCGACAGCGACCTGCTCAAGCTGAACAGGCTTTACAATTGCAGTAAGACTGTCTTTGGTTGTGGTAACTTTGGGATCTGAAATCCTTGGTGAAAGCTTGCAGAAGGTAGTTATGCTAGCTTTAAATTTTGTAGGATCGTTGGTGTAAAAAATATTCATCATAGGAAACAACAAACACGTTGGACATAACTGATATACTAAAGTAAGGCTTTAGTAAGGCATTGGGTTTATTAAATAGATCACCAGTTTCTTCAAGGCATCTTTGAAGACGATAAGACATTGATTACCACACTAATAAGAACATACTTATGGGACTCCACTATATTTGTAGCAGAAAGGGCAGGGACTTTGCATTTTACTTCACTCAGACTAATGTCAACTCATCACCTAGTTAACTTTGTGGATAGTTTGCAGGGGGCAGTAGTCTTGACATCATTTCCTTGCACGTGAAATCAGTTTTTTATATTGAGGGATGTTGGCCACATAGGACAAAACTGAAATTGGGGTTTTTAGTATGTTTGTTACATAAACCCCCAGTGTACAACTAATTGGTATTAACAATGACAGCATGGGAATTGACTGCTAGATTGAGTTTTAACTCGCAATAACATATTGGTAAAAGTGCAAGTCAGCAACTTTAACTAGAAATGCTAAATATCTAATTGTGCTGAATAAACTAATCCAAGACGTAAATGTCTTGTTTTAACTTCATATTTCAGATAATACCCATTATCACAAAAATATCTACTACATATCTTGTTTATTGTGGCTAATTAGATGGTTATGTAACTCGCACTCAAATCTGTAAATAGCTGGACCACATTCAGCTTTGTAGTTGTAATCTGATAAATATTTAAACTTTTTTCAAGGTATAAGGATACATACTAAAGGACATACAAAAGTATTTACCTGTGATAGTACCACCCTAGCGAGAATGAAAAAGGGCATGGACTTGGCACTTCAGCCAGACTAATCTCATTTCATTACCTTGTGTGGTAATGAACATGGGGTAACTAAAGATAATTTTATGACTGTGCAAAGTATCCCATTTACTGCTGTTTATCTGTGTAATACCTTTTATAGCAAGAGCCACAACTTTCCTGGACACCTGTGACTTTGAGTTGGAGAATATTTGTGGAATGATCCAAGGTCAGGATGACAAGGCAGACTGGGAACGTGTCACCAAGGCAACTGGTGGACCCGACACAGACTATTCTAACATGGGACGCTGTACTGGTACTGATACCTTTTCAATGATGTTTCACCATCTAAATGTCCTGTATACACTTGGGCAGAAAGATGGCTCTGTTGGTAGCTCAAAGCTCCAGGGTCTAGAGTATGACTCAAGTTATTGCATGTCCACAGTCAGACATACTGTATGAGCCGGATGCATATAAATATGGCTCTAACTTCCTGTCAGTTTATTTCTGAGTGACCCTACTCATGGTTTTATATTCAATAGGCACAGGCTACTTCATGCACTTCAGCACCATCAGTGGCACTGAAGGGGACACTGCCCTGTTAGAAAGCAGGCTGCTCTACCCTAACCGCAACTATCAGTGTCTACAGTTCTTCTACTATCACAGTGGAAACCCCAATGATACGCTGGAGATCTGGGTGAGAGAATACAATGAAATCAACCCTAGCGGAATACTACGCATGATCGAGACAATAACTGGTAAGTTAGGGTAAACAAATCAAGAATAACAGTTGGCTTGCATACAAGATCCTTTGACCAGTGCTGCAACATCAAAACATGCTAACATATAAATAATGTTTTTCTTTAAAGGACTGCCTGAGCCATTATGGCAGCTATATCATGTTAAACTAGACGTCTCCACAAAGTTCCGCGTGGTATTTAAAGGTACAAAGGGTGCTGGAAGCTCCCCAGGTGGGCTCTCTTTGGACGATGTCAATCTTTCTGAAACTGCCTGCCCAGACCATGTGTGGCGAATCAAGAACTTCAAAAGTATTATGGAAAACACAGCTAGGGGCACTGCCATACACAGCCCACGCTTTCAGTCAAAGTATGGCTACACCTTCCAGATGACCTTGTACCCCAATGGCACTGAGACTTACCCAGAGTATTTGGGAGCCTTTGCCCGTCTGACCTCTGGTGATGATATGATTGATGGTAATCTCACTTGGCCCTGCCCATGGATGCAGATTACTATGATGCTAATGGATCAGAATGCGGACATCCGCAAACGGATGTCCAACCAGAGAAGTATCACAACTGACCCCAATGAGAAATCTGAAGGTAGCTCATTGTGCACATTGCTGCATTCATTAAACATTAAAACATGACGTCTGAATACTTTAAGACCACAGGTGCATTCTCAATTTTGTGGTGTTCCTGTTTTTTTTTTTTTGGTAAGGATCTACAATGTATATGTGGGACAACCCACGAAAAGTGGGAGTGGAAGTAACAGATGTGGATGGGACTAAATACTTCAGAGGACCAGAATATGGAACATCTGTATACCTGACTCAGGCCAGAGCACTCAGCAGAGATTTTATCAAGGGTGGAGATGCCATCTTCCTCCTCAGCATGGAAGGTAAGAAAATAAGGGTGTATCAAGCTGGTAGGTACCCACATGTAGAGGCTCTCTGAAGATGAGAAGGGCCAGTCTTACCTACCTTAAACCAGTAGTGTAAACTAAAAAAAAGAATACCATCATAAGGATGGATAAGTCATGGGGATAGAACAGGGGGTTCTTAACTCGAGTCCTTAGGAGTAGAAGTGAGTACAGGACTGTTTTTTTTTCAATCCCATTCCCACCTGCTCCTGCAGAAAGTTTCAGCAATCCCATCCGTTCCCAGTTTGTACCTGTCTGTGCTATTTTGTCAAACTTGGTTAAATTTGTCAAAAATGTAAGCCACGGTAACCAGGATAAAGTGGGTACTGATGATGAATAGGTGAAATTAATGAATTAATCATTCAGTGGTTAAGGCTATGAGTGCTAGCTGAGATCCAAGTCTCTGCTGATCAGTTAGATAATGTGTTTCGACAATAGGGAATACTTCAAATTGTGCAGGGGCAGGGGTTCCCGAAGACTGGAAGAAAGTATAGGAAGGATACCCTGGGGTAGGATAGGATTGTCTTACTGACAAAAGGCCATGAAAAGTTTCACTAAGTAGTGGTTTAGTTTTCTTAACTTAGTTAATTCTAGTTGGAACCAACCTTACTTACCTCAAGTTACACTGGCCCAAAGGATAAATAAATGAAGAACAACAATGAACTCAACCCTTCACATCTTGCATAGGAATTCCACATTTAAACATTGGATTATACCACTAAGAGTTATCACTCAAAAATATGCAAAAAGAGCAGTTTTCTTCCCATCAGTATATGAATCAGGAATGACTGACAGTTGTGCAGGTGTTTTGAACTCTCCAAAATGGAAACCACACCCCTCCCCCCAAATCACATCTGTAATCTTTAGCCTCATCTCAATTTAGTTAATATCAGCTTGAAATATATAGTTAACAATAAGATTAAATAGTTACGCAAACAAAGTGTCAAATCCAACATTTATCCAATATAAACTTTTCTATTGACTACAAAAATACACAAGCTTCCCCCAAGTGGTTACTGTAACACACTGTATATACACCGATCAGCCATAACATTATGACCACCTGCCTAATACTGTGTTGGTCCCCATTTTGCTGCCAAAACAGCCCTGACCCATCGAGGCATGGACTCCACTAGATCCCTGAAGGTGCGCTGTGGTATCTGGCACAAACACGTTAACAGGTGGGGCCTCCATGGATTGGACTTGATGGCCAGCACACTCCACAGATGTTCGGTTGGACTGAGATCTGGGGAATTTGGAGGCCAAGTCAACACCTTGAACGCTTTGTCATGTTCCTCGAACCATTCCTGAACAATTTTTACAGTGTGGCAGGGTGCATTATTCTGCCGAAAGAGGTCACTTCCATTAGGGAATAACGTTGCCGTGAAGGGGTGTACCTGGTCTGCAACAATGTTTAGGTAGATGGTATGTGTCAAAACAGCATCCACATCAATGCCAGGACCCAAAGATTCCCAGCAGAACATTGGCCAGAGCATCACACTGCCTCCACCAGCTTGCGTTCTTCCCATAGTGCATGCTGGTGCCATCTCTTCCCCAGGTAAACGACGCACACGCACCCAGCCTTCCACATGATGTAAAAGAAAATGTGATTTGTGATTCCATTGCTCCGTGGTCCAGTTCTGATGCTCACCTGTCCATTGTACGCACTTTTGGCAGTGGACAGAGGTCAGCATGGGCACTCTGACAGGTCTGTGACTACACAGCCCCATACGCAGCAAGATGCAATGCACTGTGTGTTCTGACACCATTCAATTGTAGCCAGCATTTACTTTTTCAGCAATTTGTGCTACAGTAGCTCTTCTGTGGGATCAGACCAGATGGACTAGCCTTCACTCCCCACATGCATCAGTGAGCCTTAGTTGCCTATGACCCTATCACTGGTTCAGCGGTTGTCCTTCCTTGGACCACTCTTGGTAGGTACTAACCACTGCATACCGGGAACACCCCACAAGGCCTGCCGTTTTAAAGATGCTCTGACTAAGTCGTCTAGACATCACAATTTGGCCGTTGTCAAAGTCTCTGTAATCCTAACAATTGCCCATTTTTCCTGTTTCCAACACATCAACTTCGAGAACCGACTGGTCACTTGCTGCCTAATATATCTCAACCCTTAACAGGTGCTATCGTAATGAGATAATCAATATTATTCACTTCACCTGTCAGTGGTCATGATGTTACGGCTGATCAGCGTACACGCACATAGTTTTTACGCTGTTTATACCTCAGGCAATTGTTTTGTTAAAGGGCTATATCAAAAATGTACTGTGCGTGTATGCATTATTATCCCTTCAGAGGGTTGGCAGGTCTGTTTTTTTCTTAATGTAGATGCCAGCATCATTTTGTAATTATGTGTTTCCCCTTTTTGTCCTGTAGATATATCAAACTTGGTTCCTTCTCAGCCGCTCCCTCCGACAGCCGTCCCCACGACCCCTACTCATGATCTATGTGCCTCGGTAAAATGTGAAAATGATGGCGTGTGTGTTATTGACAATGATGTAAAAGCAGCCTGCAGGTACGTATCAGCACAAAGGCAGTCTCCTAAGTTAACACCAAAAATTGTGATAACATTGCCACTGTTCTCAGGAACCTGGTTATATTTACTAATCATGTAATGATTGGTAAACAGTATTGCTCAACGTTACTTATTTCTCTCTGCAGGTGTGCCGTAGGTAATGACTGGTGGTACCACGGGGACAGGTGTCAGTTCAAGACTTCGAACCAGGACGGTGTGGTGACAGCGGTCGTGTCCTCAGTTGTGGTCTTTGCCGTCATGGTGGTGGTGACGGTAGTGAGTGTGGTGTGTCTGAAGAAGAAGTTTAAGAAGAAAATGAATGACATGGGGTCCGGCATTACTACACAAAACGTCCATGCAATGTAACAGCACCCTGAATCATTTAATCGGTAGCGGTAGTGGCAATATACACTTATGTATGCATATAACAAGTCTATTTTCATGTCATTTCAATCTCAAGCAAAATAAAATGATTTTCATTCGTTTCTGAAACTTGGATGTGAAACATTCAGCTATTTGTTTTCTTTGATTAATGACACTGATCAAAGAAATAAACTCCACACAAAACAGGCCCTTTTTTACACTTCATCTTCAGCAAGTGCTTCATCCTAGTCAGGGTCACAGTGGATCCAGAGCCACAAAATGAGAATACACCCTGGACAGGACTTCAGGTCACGTCAGCGCATCTCACACACACATGTACACACTAATTCACACCTAGAGGCAATTTAGAGTGGCTGATCCAATTAACAACCCCTTTTTTGGGAGGTGGAAGAAAACCAGAGAACCCAGAGGAAACCCACATGGACATGAGGAGAACGTGTGAAACTCTGCACAGACAGTAACCTGAGCTCAAGTTCGAACTGGGAACCAGATGTGGCAACGACCCATTACCCACAACACACATGCAGCAGTGCTGCCATCTTGTGGCTGGTCTGTGCTCGAACCTTAACCCTTTCATGCATAAATTACTCAAAAAATATAGACAGATTCTTTAGATGTTTTGTATTACTTAAAATTGTATGTCAAATGAATTTCTTTTTTTAAATGTAACATGTTATAAAGTAAAACGATTGTTCATGTGTAGGAATAAGATAGGAAAAAGATAACACATTATTGTTTGTCACACTAATCTGCATAGTGGCATCATCAGCCTATTCTCTATTTTTTTTTTATTTAAGCCTGCTGAGTAACATGATGGTTATTTTTTTAATGAGGTGAAGCTATGAATTAACATATTGAGGCCACCAGTTAAATTTCTCATGAACGTGAATTAAATATATATTAAAACATATATACACTAGTATATTAGGATATAATTAATAGCTACAAAGCACATAACTAATGACAGCTATTGTACTTTAAAATGAGTGGGACAGAGAAGTTGAGTGAATAAAACTATTCTGGCCACAGGAACCTAAGCAAGATGAGTGATAATGATAAACTTGACTTTTTTTTTTTTAACTCTCTTCACAATCACTAGAGTCACAAGCTGGATACACCATTAGCCTGTGTCACATTAAGCAAAATCTCAAAGAAATAATTAACTGGAGGCCACAAATCAAGTACATCATTCCACAACATATTAAGTCGTGGACTCAAGTTACACCATTCTTGGCCATGACTTTGGTATCCTGTGGCCACAACACAACTATTTGTTGCAATCTTTTGTGACCTTATCTCCTGGACTCGTGGCCTAAATAACATTAGTTATGCAAATCTGAATGCAAACTTAAAACCGTTTAATCACTATATTCAAAATCAAACCATACTCACAAAGGCAATGATATCGCTGACAGGAACTAACTTTAAGTAAATAGACGTGTTGTTCGTGTAGCAGATAAACGTCATGCTATTGTGCAAGAAGTTTATAGACAAGTACAGCCGATTTCACTACTTCCAGCTCTTCACTTATTAGTGAAATAAAGGTGTTTTTCTCCAGGCCAGGAACAAATACTTGTGGACACTGTGGCAAATACAGCAGGGTTTTCCAGTCTCAGTCCTCGGAAATACCTTAACAGTGGTAATGTTTTCCCATTTAACGCCTGGCTCAGCTAATTTGCTAATATTTCCACTCTCCGTGCAATCAGTAGGGAAAACATTGAACTGTTCAGTGCAGAGGCACTCCAAGCCTGGGATTGGGAAACCATGCTTTTAATGGTATGTGCTATCACAGAGGTGTGTCGTAGTAATCAGCAGGCTGCTCACTCTTGCTGGGCTTCTGTTGTTCCTGCTGATGCTGTTTCATTATCTCCTTCACTTCCTCCTCTAACTCGGGTGGAATGATGAGCTGGTCATCAGGGTCGGGCATCGCCGGGGCTGTGAAATACCCACCAGACTTTTTAGATGGAGCCTCGGCTGCCACTTCGATTAGATTGTGGCTCGTCTCGTGTGGAGCCACTGAGCCGTTGCCTCTTCTACGTGACAGGGTTTTGCTCCATGCTTCAGATGTGTTGTTCCCTGGTTTCTCGCTTTGCTTCCCTTCTTTCTCAGGCTCACTAGTGACCAGCATTGTTTCTGGTTCTGGAGGTACCACGTCATCTGGAATTTCAGGGGTGCACGGAGGAGGGGGAGGTGGAGGTGCCAGGAGGCGCAAGCAGTGGACGTCGGCCTCCACTTCGAGTCGGCTGCCGTTCGAAAAGACGCCGGCGATGGGTTCTTCATCCTCGCTGTCCAGGCCGTTATCAGAGAGTGCACTGGAGAAAGTAGCGCTCGATAACTGACGTTGAAAGGAGCTGGAACTGGCAGCCATGATGGCAGATGAAGTCGGTGTTGGGTGAAGAGAGCAGCAGGAGAGCAGGCGTGGGTTTGGGTTCGGAGGTTGGTGGAGGTGAAGGTGCGCCTCCTGGAGCAGGATCGGAGGCTCATCTGAGGAAGCAGTGGACCCGACTTCCGAGCTCATCTCTGAGGCGCTGACCTCCGAGCTGATCTCGCTGCAGGAAGAAGGTGGTACACCAGCTGAGGGCGGATAGAGGCCCGTGCCGGGGCCGGGACTAGGAGGTGGCTGTGGGGTTGAGTGGAGGCCACTAGAGGACGAGCAACAGCAGCAGCAGCAGCAGTCCTCAGTCACGTTTAGCTGCACCACCACAGCACTCAGGCTCTCCGTACATCCGTACGCCTGAGCGAGAGTGCACAGTTTCTTGGCAGCGGCAAGTGGATCTGGAACCTTGCGCACAGCCTCCACAGCCTCAGCAGGCTCCAATGCCTCGAACAGGCCACGGCTGCCCAAGATGAAGAACTCGTCATGTGGTGTTAGAGGGAGTGTGTGAACATACGGACGCGGCAGCACAGCTGGGTACAGGAAGGAGTAGCCCATGATTCGTGTGGAGTCTGTCACACCGTTCACTTTGTTATCCTGGTAAAGGAAAAGAAGAATGCTGTATCCTTGACACAAATCACATCGCCTTATTCATTATGGCGACTTAAAACGTGATGTAGTCTTTTGAAATTTATGAAAAAAAAAAAACCTTGAAAGTTTAGCATACTGAGTTTTGAGTTTACCTCAGTGATGTTTACAGTTAAAAGGTGTTATCTGTAGTTTACCTCAGTAGTGCTTACAGTTACTGGTGTTAGCAATAGTTTATCTTAGTGATGTTTACAGTTCAAGTGTTAGCAATAGTTTACCTCAGTGATATTTACAGTTAGTGTTAGCAATAGTTTACCTCAGTGATGTTCACAGTTAGCATTAGCAATAGTTTACCTCACAGTTCAAGTGTTAGCAATAGTTTACCTCAGTGATGTTTACAGTTAGTTTTAGCAATAGTTTACCTCAGTGATGTTTACAGTTAGTTTTAGCAATAGTTTACCTCCGTGATGTTCACAGTAAGACTG
Source organism: Pangasius macronema (assembly GCA_037577455.1). Classification (NCBI taxonomy): domain Eukaryota; kingdom Metazoa; phylum Chordata; class Actinopteri; order Siluriformes; family Pangasiidae; genus Pangasius; species Pangasius macronema. The sequence goes on along the minus strand of CM074948.1, from coordinate 3,503,769 downwards.
TTAGCTGTAGTTTACCTCAGTGATGTTCACAGTTAGTGCTAGCAATAGTTTACTTCAGTGATGTTTACAGTTAGTGTTAGCAATAGTTTACCTCAGTGATGTTTACAGTTAGTGTTAGCAATAGTTTACCTCAGTGATGTTTACAGTTAGTTTTAGCAATAGTTTACCTCAGTGATGTTTACAGTTAGTTTTAGCAATAGTTTACCTCAGTGATGTTCACAGTAAGACTGTTAGCTGTAGTTTAACTCAGTGATGCTTACGGTTAAAGTGCTAGCAATAGTTTAACTCAGTGATGTTCACAGTTGATGGTGTTAGCTGTAGTTTACCTCAGTGATGATGGCTTTGTGTTGCCGTATGCGGTTGTACTCCTCCTCCAGGCCGATGTTGTGCAGCAGTGACAGAGGCAGGGCTTTACCATCACGACATAAAACAGCCTGACACTTCCCCACGTTGGCAGCAGTGAGCGTGAAGCAGCCCGCTGGGTCTGTCGGGTCGTGCCGGATGTGACAGAGAACAGCCGAACCACCTAATTTCTGCCCAGCTGTGCCCAGCTTCCTGTGTGGACAGGAAGTAAGGGAATTTTTTTAAAGATTATTGAAACTCTCTTGGCATCCTGATTTTAGAGGGAGCATAACGTTAAGAAACTTGTTTTTTGTTTTAGCAAAAGTACATTTTATAAAACAGCAAGGTGACTGCTAATAATTGTGTACCACTCTGACTGGAACTGGGGACTGCCTGCTGCCGCCCTCACACTTTATCAGTAAAGGAACTCAAGTTTGAAAACAACTTATGGTTTGTTTCTATTTTGTTTAATTATAAATGTGAATATTTGTTTAGTTATAAAATCAGTGTGATTGTCCCAAATATCCTGACAATCTGATAATATTTTGAACATGATTCTAAAAAGCTATCGCACTGTGATGTTCCCTATTGCCTGAAAGACATTACTGTGTATGTGTGTGTGTGTGTGTGTTCACCTCTGCATGACGAGGAACGTGTTGGTCATGTAATCCTCCTCGCTCTTGGTTCTGTGCAGCTCCTCGGCCAGGATGTCGTTCATGGTGCACTGCAGGAGATACGGCACCTCCACATTCCTGTCTCCATCAAACACCCCGTACAGAGCTTCCCTACTGCCGCAGAAACTGCTCACTGACAGAGCTGCCACACACAGTCTACACACACACACACACACACACACACACACACTGTAGGAGTGTGTTTCCATATAGCAATGCTAAGAAATAAGCACCTTGTGATCTTTACATAAATATTGATTGATTGATTGACATCATGATCATGACAGAAGAAATCATTTGTTACAGCAGCCAATAATGCAATTAATTTAAAAAAAATTATTAAACATAAAACATTAAACAATAATAAATTAACCATTAAACAATAAAATAAATTAGGTAATGACTGCTTATTACCTAAAATATTTGTCAATGGATTAAAAAATGTATTTATTTATTTTTATTTATTTATTTAACATAGGCTTATGTGTATACATTTTAAGAAAAACAATTGTGGGTAATTTTAAGTGGAAATTTTGTAGAAAAAATATCAAGATGCATATATTATACATGTATTTTAAAGTGAAAAATATCAACAATTTCTGGGGGGAAAAAAAAAATCTTTTAACAACCAACTTTTAAATTGGCATTTTGGGGAAAAAAAATATTAAAAGTAAGTATCATTAATAAAAATGCTGAACGATACATAATGTAGTATATTATGATGTATAAATATTATGAAATATAAATTTATGAAAATAAGTTATAAATATATAAATAAACCAGCAAGTGTCTGAAGAAAAAAACATAAATGTAGTCTGGAGTAACCAAATAATTTGCTTATTTTTTAATGCTGTGTAAAATTTATTATTTATTTATTTATTTTTAAATAAATCCTGAGCTCTCAATAATCTGGACACACGTTATTTTTCATTTTTCAAGGGTATGAGTTGCCTACAGACTCCTACTTCTATACAAAAGTATAAATATTAAAGAAGTAGTCAATAACATAAATACAGTCTCTGAGAAAAAAAAATATACAGTGTATATAGAAAAGCGGTGTTGGTAGTATTGTTAAAAATAAATGCTGATGCTCCAGGATGCTGTATTACACAGTGAACATCCAGCTGTGCTAGACAGATGTTCTGGTTACGGCTCTCAGAGTCTATNGCGTTAGTATCACACTAGTGTGTGTTTAAGTGTGTGTGTTCCTGTGCTACGTACTTGTTCTTCACTCCTGACGCCTCTGTGTAGCCGTGACTCCAGACAGCCGGCCCACCTGCAGCCTCATTGGCTGAGAAGGAAGTAGGGGGCGGGTCTATCCGGAAACAGCAGATGTTGCTAGAGGAATAACAGTGATCATGACTCAAACTGTTAATTCTTATCTGACTGTCCCTGTTTTACACACAGACACACACACCAACACACACAGACACAGACGCAGACACACACACACAGGCACACACACAGGCTTAACACACCTTGTCCTTGTCACTGTAAAAGAGCAATGAGTGTGGTGTCTGTGTGTGTGTGTGTGTGTGTGTGTGTGTGTGTGTGTGTGTGTGTGTGCTAACCTTCATGTCCATGAGCTGCATGGCCTCAGGGAAAACCTCGATGGTGTTTGAGTGGGCGATGAGTGTGTGCATGCGCCTGCAGTTCAGGATGGTGGTGGGCACGGCCTTCAGTCTGTTCCCGCTCAG
>CM074948.1:3480544-3498133 GCA_037577455.1 Pangasius macronema | reverse complement strand
ATCCAACACTTCCAGCTTCTTGCTGTCACTCAGCCACGCCGGTAACGCCTCCAGACAATTCCTTCAGCCAATCAAAACGCACGATTAACAGTCAGACCATCACTCAGCCATAATTATTTACACCCTGTCATGACAGTAAGTGCTGTTTTACATCATGATGCATCATTTCTGAGATGCTGCTCTGGTACTCTTAAAGGATCTATTGTACCTTTCCCATGAAAAAGTGAACACAGTGTATCTTTAAAAGTTGACAGCAATTTTGTGTATATTTTGGTGTATAATTAATTATAAAATTGAAAAAAAAAAAATTGTGCTTTGACCCCGATGATCGCTGCTTGTGGCTATATTTTAATGTGTATTTTTTTACTATTTCTGTTGCTTGCAACATGTAGAAATGAGAGGTATGCAGAAGCATTATTAGTTATATACAACATTATTAATTTATTACTATTATCGTGTGTGAAAGCCACTCACCTTGAGACGTCCATGTAGGTGAGATTGGACGCTATTGGACTCGCTTCTAGATCCCGAATTTCTGTTTTGCAAAATCAGAACTCTGTATTTACGAACATGGACTCATTGCTAACAGTACCAGTGTTATTTTCAGGTTTAAACGTTGATGTGTTTACCGTTGTTGGAGGCGTACAGGGCCTTGAGCGTGCTGCCTCGGAGCCGCAGCCGTGTGATGTGGTTTCTCTGGCAGTGCAGCACCTCCAGGCGAGGAAACAACGAGGCGTCCAGCTCGCTCAGACAATTGTCCCGCACGTCTAGCTGGGTCACGTGACGCAGGAAGTCTGGCTCGTCCGGCAACACGCTGGAGATCCGGTTCAGTCTGAGAGACAAATCATCAATTTATTAGCTATAAGCTACTAAGTGCTGCTCAGTTCCATGTTTGGGTTGCTAGGAAACCTAACCAACTAGACCAAAAAGTGGTAGCTAATGAAACAGTATAAGCTAGTTAGCTAGTTTTATACGATTATTATCTATTTTTGCAGCATTGATTAAAATGTCAGCATGTTATCAAAGAACGTTTTAGCTAGGCGCTCTCCTCGCATGTACATGATAATAGTAGAGTCTGGGTAGCGTTTTCATTTTCTCTTGATATGTTTAACCACTGTGTGTTGTTCTAGCAGGAGTTTAAAAAGCCCCTCGCCTACCCTTAGCCAGACTGTGTGCCGGTCGATGTGTGTAGTGCAGCAGGTGGTGGGATTCAGAACATGTAGCTTGCGATATACTAAAGTCAGCAAGATGCATCGCAGCACCGTGAAGTTATTGAAGCATCTACAAATGCATTTCTAATCATTTGAAAGTGTGTTAATAATTAAAGATCGAAGGCTGAGAGACACCGTGCTTTTCCTGGAGCGACAACAGTGCGTGTTTTTCTTTTAGCGTTTAATGCGACTCTTTTTTATTAAACAATATGTCTGCACACAGCTGAATATTTTCCTTCCAAACACAGAAGAAAGGTTTCTGTCTGATGGATCACTGCATGCTGTAGCTTTCAGCGCTGGCATGATTTCATATCCTGATGTTTCTTCTCTTATATATATATAAAATATTAAAATTATACAACATCCAGTCAATATAAGAAAGAGAGCTGTTCTTTCTTATCGGTTAAGCCTGCAGTCCATGCGTACGAGGTGCTTCAGTGTGACATGACAGTCCAGCATCATCCGAGTGACATCACAGCTTCCTCTTTAGATCCCCGCTCTGGCTTTGATTGACATCTGAGAAAGCGAGCTGCAAGTGCGGAGGCAGAGCAGCACCTGACATGAGACCCTTTAACAGATTTGGCTGTAGGCTGTATCCTGAGCTGCTTTGGTTAGCAGTGTTAGCTCCAGCGCTAGCTCCTGTCACAGTGGGCAGGTTCAGCAGGCCGGGGAAGGCGAAGGGCAGGGAGATGGGAGTGATTCCTCCAACCTGTTCGGTTCAGTTTGAGAAGTAACCACATCTTTTAAAATTCTCTATTAGATCTTAAAACATGACAACGGATTTATTAAGAACTCCCGGTGCAGGTCTGTGTAGATGTGGCCTAATTCCTGCGTTATTAAAGAATAGTTCAAACAAGAACCAGAACAATGACAGAAGCACACGCCGACATTTGCGCAGTAAAAAGAATGGATCTTTATTTCTAATCATTTCCATAACGACCCAGCTGCAAGCTCTCCATACTGTCTTGTGATGAGAACTTCCAAGCGTGTCAGGGTGGAGTGTGGGAAGCTGCTGAACTGTCTCAGTCTGAAAAGTGCTAGAAAGCCACTTCTGCTGCTCTCGGCCTTCAATAAACCGCAGGGCGAGCCGTTATATCTGTCTGGAAATGTAGTGAACGGTTCCAGCCTGCCAAAATTTCTCCAAGTGCACTGTGACAGCTCATCCAGGAAGTCACCAAAGATAACAGAGGAACATGTAAAGAACTGCAGGCCTCTCTAGCTTCAACGCAGCTCCAGAGTAAGAAAGAGACGAGAAAAGTCAGATTCAACAGACTTTTTGGAGGAAAAAGAATAAAAAATCCACATGGATGATCCAAGCATGGTGGAGGTAGTGTCTTGGTGTTGGGAGACACTTTGGTGCTTGAGCACCTGGACGACGTGCCGTTACTGAGAGGACCATCAGTGCAGCCCTGTGCCAGAAATCTATTAAGGAGTATGTCTGGTGGTCTGTCTGTGACCTGAGGCTGAATAAGTGTAATATGGTTTTTGTAGCAAAGCACTGAAATAAAATGTGAAACCAAGTCCTCACATAACTGGCTGAAAAAAGTGGAATAATAAAATGAAAGTTTTAAAGAAGCCCAGACAGAAATGTCACGGCTAGAGCTTGTGCTGAATTAAGGCCCATTCTTTAAGAATTATACAAAGCGTGACTGTGCTATTACTGCGAAAAGTGATGCGAGGGGGCAATTACTTTTCCAGAGATGGATATAGGTGTCGATATGGGTGTTTTTTTTAATTTGTCATTTAAATTAAAGTAATTTTTTTTTTAACCTTTTCACAGGTTTCATTTGTGTAATATGTTTCGTATAAAACAGTGTTGGATCACTTCTAATATAAACTCAATATTTTAAAATCTGTGTTACTTCGTGTTTAATAAGGTTTCGTTTAACGTGTGTAATATTATAGTTTGTAATAAAATGTGAGAACGTTGACTAACATGCAGGGACGGAGGAAATCAGGAAGGGGGCAAATACTTTTTCACAAACACGGCGCCTGCTGTAAACCTTTCACAAGCGTGTGTCTGTCATTTCCTTTGCATTTCTTATTTAAAATAAATAAATACTAATTCAATTAATAACAATAATACGACTCTAACAGTTTCAGAACAAGACGGGCTGTTATTTTTTTTTTTCCATGGGTTAGTCGACTCAGAAATCCATCCCTCGCTCCAAATTCCCCTCCATGCGGCTCACTCGACGGCTCTGCGCAGTGACAGGTTTATTACACATTTATAACAGAGATTTATTACTGTTTTTTTTCTTGGCAGAGGGAAGACGAATGAAAGGAGCAATATGGTGTTTGAAATAGACGTGCTCTGTAAACTATTAGTCGTGTCAGGGTGAGTGTGTGTGTGTGTGTGAGAGTGTGTGTGTGTGCGTGTGTGTGTGTGTACCGCAGGTCGACGTATTTGATGCTCAGCAGGCGGAAGGTCTGCAGGGTGAGCTGCTCCACTCTGTTCCCGGCCATGCAGAGGCGCTCGACTGCGCTCAGTCTCTCCAGCACGGCCGGAACGCCGCTGAACTCGTTGAAGGAGAGGCCGAGGTAGCAGAGTCGCTGCAGGGAGCCCAACTCAGCCGGCAACGACGTCAGCGTGTTCCCGTCCAACAGCAGCGTCTGCAGGCTGAAACAGCACACACACACACACACACACACTTCTCAATACACTACTGGAGACATTTACTCAAATCTGTAAACTGTTTAACCAGGAGTGTTGATTAGCTTCCTATAACAGCAGCTCTGACAACAACGCAGCTTCAAATCAATACCTTACCGTTTCCATAGTAACAACTTATAACAAATTGTATAACAAACGCCACACTTGAGTAATCGTTCATACGTAAGGAGACGTTTATCTAACGTTTATCTACGAAGGAGTCTCCAGTGTCAGAGGAGTTTCCGCTTTTTTTTGGTTTCTTAGTAACATGACGATCTGCGTTTTTTTTTATTATTAACTTCAAGAGAGAGGAAAAAAAAAGAGGAGAGGGTGCTGAGCGAACGACTGTAGCTGCTGTATACTAATGCAACTATAAACGAATAAAAAAAAAAACGAAGAAGGAAATCTTTCGCAACTTGCTGCGCTATAACATGGAGAACCTCCAGGTTAAATTTACCAGCTAGCAAAATTAGCTATATTGTTGTGGTTGCTAGGGTGACGTTATGTTTTGCCAGGTTTCGCTGCCGTCAGTAGAAAGTACAAGCTAGTTTACTACCAGCAGTTAGAGTAGCTAGTCAGCTAGCTATGATAGCTACATTGATAAGGATATCAGTAATGGCAGGAGGATGCAGGCATTTCGAAATCGTGTAGGTGACACAACCTGCGCTTTTTGTCTCATTAACTAAAAAAAAAAAAGGAATTTCTTTTATTGAACAGAATGAGTTTAATAAAGCTCCAACAGGCCAAGTCTCAGGGTGTGTGTGTATGTGTGTGTGTGTGTGTGTGTGTGTGTGTGGGTGTATGTGTGTGTGTGTTGGCCACAACTTGGACATCCACCGTCGTCACGATGATTTCACATTTTGGTCCGACACCTTAAAGTCTACTGCCATGTCGTGTGTTCAGGACAGGTTTTTATACTGAAACAGCTCCTCTGGGTCTGAATTTATTTCTATAGATCATGTGACCACGTGGTCATGTGATCTCAGTGATGTCACTTTGACAACCAAGTGCTGATTTAATCGAAAGCTGCTCCTGATGAGGAGGGTTTAAGACTGTTTACTCATCCATCCATTCATGTGACCCATCTATCTATCCATCCACTGATCCACTAATTATTCTGCATCTATGCCTCTGTCTGCCTGTCCATCCATTCATCCATCCATCCATCCATCCATCATACTGCTCTGTCTGTCTATCCATCCATCATACTGCATCTATACCACTGTGCACATCCATCCAAGCCATCCACTGTATCATCTACCCATCCATCTATTCCCATACTGCTACACAACCATCCATCCATCCTTCCATCCTGATCCATACATCCATCCATATACTGTTTCATCCATTCATCACCATACTGCTCCATCCAACCATCCATCCTCATAATGTTCCATCCATTAATCCATACTCATATTGCTCCTTCCATCCATCCATCCATCCACTAGTCCACCCATTCATCTATTATACTGTTCCATCTATACAGGCATCCATCCATCCATCATTGCGTCTCATCTATCATTCATCCTTCCTTCCATCAATCCATCCATACTTTTCACTCATCCATCCTTCCATCCTTGTGCCTCATCTATACATCCATCCACACCCATCAATCATCCTGATCCATCCATTATTCTAATCTATCTATCCTTCATCTACCACTCTAGCTTCAATCATCTATTTATCTACCCGCCCAAATCATTCAAACACTCCATTCATCCATATATTCATCCATCCCACCAAACTGTCCTCCATCATTCAGGAGGTTGTTTCAAGGTGGAAAGACGTAGTATAGATATCGTCAGTAGAACGTAGGTAGGTAGGTAGGTAGGTAGGTAGCATCCATCTATCCAATCTGCTAATTCCACTGTGCCCACTCTTCCATCTTCCACCCGTCTCCCTTCCCACCATCCCTCCATCCTTACTTGTGCATGTTGCCCACACTGGGATGGAGGCTGCTGATGCAGTTGCAGCTGAGGTTGAGCTCGGTGAGGGTGGAGATGGAGCTCAGGGCCAGAGGGAACGTTCCCAGCTGGTTATTGGAAAGGTTAAGACTCCGCAACCGAGAGAACCTAAAACACACACACAAACACACACACACACACACACATACACACACACACACACACACACACACACAGAGAGAGAGAGCAGGGATTAGTGAGTGAGAGACCCGAGTGTGAGTGTAGAAGAAATACTTCAGCTTGAAATGACAGCGACCATGCTGACTCACGGGTTCAGCGAACAGTCACACACGTCCTACACACACACACACACACACACACACACACACACACACACACACACACATCCCTCTCATTGTCTCTCTCTCTCTGTTTTTGCTCAGCTCCAGGACTTGGTCCTACTACAGCCACACTGTCGAACATTCATACAACCGAGTGCTCTCTCTTTTTTTTTTTTTTTTTTTTTTTACCCAGCATGCTCTGGTGCTTGAGAGGACTGGAGTGCTTTGAAGCTTTTGTGCTTGGGTAAATATGATCACAAACAAGGTTGAGGGTTTTGAGAAAAAACAATCACGCCTCTCTCTGCAGGCACGCAGCTTTGCTGAAGAGTACACGGGTGGAAAATCCTAATAACAACAACACTGGGCTGAGAGACAGTGAGGGGTAGAGAGAGAGGGGGAGAGAGGGAGAGAGAGAGAGAGAGAGAGAGAGAGGGAGAGAGGGAGAGAGAGAAGAAGCGAGAGAGGCAGAGGGGAAAAGATGTGGGAGCTATAATGGCATGTGAGGTGTGTTTACAGAGAAACAAAGGGCCACCCACATGCTCTCTCTCTCTCCCTCTCTCTCTCTCTCTCTCTCTCTCTCATACACACACACACACACACACACATATCAGATGATGAGGTTAACCTCCGAGACATATTGGAAGACTAAAATGTGCACTTGTAATCAATGTCATTTGCGCGAGAAGCATAAACTGCTATTAGAAGGGTGAGTCGAATTAGAAATTTAATGCTTTATACAATTGTTCATAGCTCATTGCAAACAGGTGGCACAAAAGCGTAGCGCGTTTCTCCATAATCGCTATCTTATTCAGCGCGAGTGCTCCAGTGCTGGACGAAGGCTCAGATTCCTCTACAAAGACGTTCGAGTCAGGTCCGATTTACGTCGCACTTTCGAGCGTTTCGCCTGACCCGCCGTCGCAGCTGTACAGCCTTTGCTTAGAATTAAATCTCATCGCCGCTCCTGTTGTTTGTGGAATCTGCAGGTGGAACACATTCAAGGTAAATCTCAGGTCACGCCTCCTGCCCAGCCTCTTATCCGTTTATTTATTTGCATCGCTACAACCAGCGTCCCCCCTCTTTCACTTTCACATCCGTGCCTCATTCGCCACCACTTTCCGCATCTCCACAACCTGCTTTTCTCAAAGTTCCCAAACAAACCAGGTTCCTCACTGTGTTCTCCAAAGTTCTAAATAAAAAACTACTTGCATGCACAAACTACTAATTTAGGGGTCCAAGCACCAACTGCCGGTAACTCTACTGGACTTGATGGGATCTTTCTTCTTCTCGTTATTAATATTATGAGCTTAAATGCAACACACTCCCATGGTGCAGCTACTCAGCACAGGAGACATACACTGGCCTGATGGTGGCACTATAGTGAAGAGCCTCGGGTTTTTTTTTTTTTTGGCCCATCTCATCCATGGCCAAAAGTCTCTGACCCCTTATCTTCTTCCAAAAAAAGTCAAACAACAACAACAACTTGACTCCGCCCACATTTTTGACCTAGTCCTTGGATGTTCACATCATTGCTGTGAAACTACTGAGTGGCGGAGCGCGTGTTCACACACCTCTGGAGCTGCTGCAGGGAGCTGTCTGCGGGGAGGAAGTTGTGTTTCAGGTTGAGGTGAGTGAGGTCGTGGCTGTAGAGCAGGTTAGGAGGAAGTTTCTCCAAACTACAGCATGACAGATCCACCGAACTGATCCTCTGAGACACCATCTGAGAGAGAGGGAGAGAGGGAGAGAGAGAGAGAGAGAGAGAGAGCGAGGGAGGGAGGGAGAGAGAGAGGGAGAGAGAGGGAGAGACTAAATATACTGGAGCTTTCACTGTGATAACCATGAGTAACACACATGCACCCTTTCAAGTTAATCCATTAGCATTTACTCAAGCTCTCTCTCTCTCTCTCACACACACACACACACACACACACACACACAGAACAAAACAGACCGTTATCATGATGTTAAGCACTGCTGGCTAAAACTAAAACTAATTAACCACAGTACCACACTAACCACAACAACACTAGAAACACACACACCAATAGTTCAACACCACACACCACCACAGAACACCATACAACCTCACACACTACACCGCCACACAACATGATACAACGTGACAACACCATACACGATACGATGTGATAACACCGTCATCAAACACCGTTCACGACCTGATACAACACCACCACACACAATCCTGCATGTCATGAGACCACATGACAACACAACATGATACAACGTGACAACACCACACACAACATAACACCACACAACATTTGACAACACCTCACAACACGATACAATATGACGACAACGTCACACAACATGTGATACCATCTCACACACACAACATGCAACACCACCACACCACAATACTGGTGTTTCTGAACCTTCAAACCACCTCACTGAGGTTCTCTGGCTTTAAAATCTCTACTGTCCTCTACTTTCTTTCTCTCACTCTCCTCTCTCTCCATCCTTCACTCTCTCTCTCTCTCTCTCTATGCTAATACGAGGCTCCCGCTGGGATGAACGCAGCTGACACGACGAGGTTGTTTCTGGGAAAAGCAGAGGAAAATAGACTGGCCGTTTCTGCCCTACTTGGGTTCACAGACGGTGCAGTGCATGTGCTGTGTGTAATCGTACAGCAACATTCGACAACATCTAACTTTCTCAAGAAATTACAGAGTGTGCGATTCTCTCACCGGTGACAGAATCACACCTTTACACAAACCTACAACACACATCACTATACCCCACAACAAACAACACAACAGCACCCAACACCTCATGCCACAACACACAGGCAAAACCCCATGCATTACAAACACCAACACCACATCATTCAACACCGCGGCACACCACACAATACCTCACAACACTCACAACACAGTACACTACATACACAACACCACCAATCATTATACAACACCATGCGTGACTCCACACAATACAACACATCAGCATGTGTGTATCTGCACTTATTTTCCGACATCATGTGACACAGTTAGAAAGGGAAAAAAAAAAGTTTGGGAAATGTGTTTCCACAAACTAAAGTTAGGTGGCAAATAAGGACATTATAAAAACACACCCAAACACACACACACACACACACACACACACACACACACACACACACGCACGCACAAACCTTGGCGGCATGACGGTGCCAGCGCAGGTGCTCTGTGAAGCTGTCGAAGCTGATGTAGTAGGTCTGACTCTGAGGCCCAGCTGAGCTGAAGGCCAAACAGTGGCTGTGTTTCTTCACCTCCTCTACCTACACACACACACACACACACACACACACACACACACACACACACACACACACAGAGAGAGAGGGAGAGAGAGACAGACAATATCACCTTCAGGCAGTAACAAAAAGACATGCAGTAGCTAAAGGTCATAAAGTTTCTTTCACAGCAAGTCTGCAAAAATAGAACAGTAAAATGGATTTTTATATAATAATGAACATTTAAATCAGATATGGGGCAGGAAATCTGTATTTTTTTTTTGTAACTATTTAGGCCCAATTTCCATCAGAATAACATTTCAGATATGTTACCATCTGCCTGAGCTTATACTACAAGCCATGTGCGCATTAAACGTAGGAGATCGTAGGAATCTGGCTTGCTCATCAGGGGTCAAAACCTACATCCAGAATCGAATACATAACTTTATTAGCGAGGATTAGAGACAGAGAAGACATGTGAAAAGACCGGTGTTCGGAGTCTTAGACTGCTCGATTTTCTGGTGCAAGATATAGTCGCTAAACGGAACCGTGTCTTTAAAAGCTACTAAAGAGTTTTATTTTGAAAGAGAATCTCACATGTTTGGGAAAAGTCCATGCTTGGTCATCTGCCAGACAAATTGCCTCTTTCTGTGAAAGTAGGTGGTTCTTGGCTACGCTCTGCTAGAGCTCTGGTTTGCGAGACTACTTTCCCCCCCCCGATGAGGATCAAGATGTGCATGCTGACATGTTTAAAGGAAAATCTTGGCAAAAACAAAAAGAGATGTGCACAAATGTAGTTGCTCATGCAAGACATATTTTTTGTATAAACTTTGCCTCATTAGTTTTGGACTAGAGCTTATGTGGATGGCACAACAAACGGCTAAAAATTAAATTAGATTCAATTCAACTTTATTATCATTGAGCAGGGTGCAACTACAGAGCCAACGAAATGCAGTTAGCATCTAACCAGAAGTGCACAATAGCACATGACATTAAGTGTATAATGCAATGGGAGATAATAAGGAAGGGTGGCAAAAATGGTCATAGCTCCATCTTGAAGCCAATCCACCACTTCCTCAGCATGGAGTCAGATGTTACTCCACATCGTAATTAAATTCAGGAAGAAGGCAGGAAGTTTGAAGATCAACGTAATTACAAGTTATTTAATTCATGTTGCAAAAACCTTCTAAGGTGTTACCTTTCTCTGCATTTTAAACATTTTAACACATTACCTATCACCCAATCAGGGGCAGGACAGTCATATAACGCAGTTTAAGATGTTATCTTTCTGTTGATGTGCATTTTACACCTTTAACGCGATCAGAGGGAGGGTGTGCACCCTGAACAGTTTAAGATGTTACCATTACCTTGATCAGAGGCAGGGTGTGCACCCTGAACAGTTTAAGGTGTTACCTTTCACTCGATCAGAGGCAGGGTGTGCACCCTGAACAGTTTAAGGTGTTATTATTTCCTCGATTAAGGGCAGAATGTGCATTTTCAACAGTTTCAGCAATTATGTGTCAAGTTGTTACCTCTGTCTTGATTATGCACATTTTGAACATTTTAAGACATCACATTTTCTCTGATTGGGGGCAGGATGTGCATTTTAATCAGATTAAGGTGTTACCATTGCCTCTATTAGAGGCAGGATGTGCATTTTAAAAAATGTAAGGTGTTACCTTTCCCCCGATCAGGGGGAGGATGTGCATTTTGCCCGCAACTGACCGAAATTAACTACTGTGGTAGTCCGTACACGGTGTGTCCTACTGCACAGACGCCGAGGTCGCCAAGTGTCCTAGCTGCAGTTTGCCTTTGCGTACGTTGTACGTCCCAGAGAGCTGCACACGCTCCGAGCTTGCCATGTTGTATGGCTTCCCTGCAGGACAGGACACACAGACAAGCAATGATAAATAAACAAAGAGCAGAAAACACAATGTGCGAATGTCTTATGCTGCTGCATGGAGCCACATTACAAGTTTAATAATATTTAAATACTAAAGCTTCCAATTATCCGCAGTCTGTAGTCTACTTGCTCAAGCATTTCCACTGCCACTCGTCCTGTATTTCACACCAACGTGCCATGTTTAACATCACTGGCAGCCCATCTGTAGGTCTGAGTGAACACACTGAGCTCAGTGTTAGTTATCTTCACATCCTTATTTCTAACACCTACACCCAAAATTCTGAACTTCACTTTTATCCCTCCATCAGTCCAAGGCCTTCTCTTCTGCAATCTTTATCCCAGGCTAAGAGGACAGTCGTGCTTCTTGTGTCTCGCTGATTAGGAAACCCTGCCTAATAGCCGCGGATTGATTACACAATCGAGTGCCAAAGTGTGACAAGAGTAGAAGTTGTCCCAGCTTCGCAGGACCACACAAGCAAGACGAGCCCTTACACTCACGTTGTAGTCGCTCTGACAGCCACATACTGAACAACTGCTGCAATTAGCACAAAACAGCCAGACAGGCGAGTGAACTGCAGCCAACTGAAACAAATAATGAACTTGTCCTGGGTCGAATATTTCAGATCTAAATGCAGTCGTTCACTTTTGACCGAACTGTTTTAAAATTCGTCGGTTAGCTAGCTGATGTTATGTTCAGTTGATGATTATTATTATTATTATATAAAACAATACTGATATTAAATTCTTGCATGAAACTGAAAAATATCTGTGCGAATCTGGTTTCAAGTTGTTGTCAGTGATTTTAGGTGAGATGTCGAGTGAAATTAGGCAAAACTAGCTTTATTAAAAAGTAACGCCCCCCTACTAAGCCACGCCCACAAACACATACCACAAAGCCTGAATGCGAGTGAGAATGAGAGGATGAGAGTTACTCTGACTGGTGCGTCATGTCATTTGTTCTCCATATTCCAGAAACGTATTTTTCACATAATTAAGCAAATAACACAAAACCTCCATCTTTAAAGGCGGTTAATTGGCCATGATGGAAGTGCGGTAATGCTGAGGTGTTGTGCTCAGTGCAGGAAAATCCACTTTGTGCTTTGCTATCTTTTTATTATTATTATTTATTATTGCTATTTCTTTGTTATTTTCTTATAACAGGACTTCAGTGGATGTGTTTCATGAAGGTGATAATTGAAAGATGTCTATAAGATACCAATATTGAACGAGATTGCCTAAGTCGAAATTATATAAGTTAGTCTCATGGTAGACTACGAATAAATTAGCGCCTATAATATAGCAAAGGTCTCACACACACACACACACACACACACACACACACACACACACACACAGACAAGCACACACCCTGCCCTATCTATGGGTTTTTAAGTATGACAGTGATGGAACACCCATGCGATTGTATCTAGTTCTCATTCTCTAAACAGGAATGAACGATTTAAAAAAAAAAAAAAAAAAAAAAGGAACAATGCGAAAAGTCGGAAAGCGGAACAATGACCGTCAGGTCCCATCGTGTCCGAGGCGGCGTCCCTCCACCCAAACGCGTGAGCAGAAGGGAGCGAGGAAGGGCGGATGGGTGGGTGCGGAGGAGGGAGGAGGGAACAGGAGGACAGCGCCAGAATAAAACCTCAAACCCCAGCTGAGATCCTGCGAGGACGTCCTGTTTACACAAGCACGGGAAACAGCAGGGGGTCCACACACACACACACACACACACACACACACACACACACAGTTTACAGTACGAGCGTGCACTGCGGCTCTGCACGCGCTCAACCGCGGGACTTAGCCAACACAAAGCTGACGCTCTGGAAGGTTGGAGACGAACTGTACATGTTTTCGCTTTAATATTTTAGCACCCTCTGAGGAGTACGAGGTATTCGACTGCAACAGCAACACTGACGAAAAGCCTGCGCTCAAACTATTTATATCTCACGAGTTTCCTTTATTCCCTTTGCACCGAGTCGTCAATCCCAGGTCGTCCCCCGCCCCGATTAGGTCCTTTTAATTTGTGATTTGCTAAAGACATAAATGTAGGTTGTTACGATAAAAGTTATCATTTCTATAGTGACAGCTCATTCACAGGGACTTGTAGGACTTTTATGGAAGGAGTCTCCAGTGCCAGCACGCTGTAACAGCACGCTGTGGAGTTTACGCTTTGAGGTTAAAGAGTTATTTACATTGTTATTTGTCTATTTTTCAGACTGCACAGACTGGTTTTAACATTGACAAACGTTAAACGAGCGGTAAAAGAGGAATAAAACACTTGGAGAAGTGAAAAAGTGAAGCGTGAAAGAGAAAACACGGGAAATGCGTCGCAGGAGTTGAGGACGTTGTTTAAATACAGTGTACACTGCGCGCAGGGGTGTAGTGCGTAGGAGTTAGGGTGTAGGGTGTGTCATGTCCGTCACTTAAGATGGCTTCCTTCCTCTCTCCTGGCACAGGAAAAGCCGCAGTTTCCCTGTCTGGCTCCCACCCAAGCCAAAACAAAACAAAACAACACTGATGTTTACAACAAGTCGTCATAGCTTGCGTTGAATGATGGGTGAAAAAACTTATTCTCAGTAATGTCCTGGGATTGTCATACAGGAAGTGACATATTTTGGAGCCCCAAATCACAGTGTGAGGGTTTATAAATATAATGCACACGTGAATAAAAACAGGGAACGCTGCTGCTGCTGCTGCTGCTGCTGCTGAAACGCACACAGGCGCTAAATTTCACAAGGGATTTTAGAAACTTACCTTACGGTACCTCCTACTTTCTTTTTCTTTCCTCCCTCCACCACTATAATACCACCACAACCTTGACTTCGGGTACAAGATCAGACACGAGATTTAACACATTCGGTGATTTCAGTCAAAAACGTCATGTTGGGAAAAATATAAGTGTCTGTCGTCATTGTGTGGTATTTAGTCTTCCAGAAAGGGTGCCAATAATTTTAGACACTAATATGCAGGTGGTTTTTTTTTTTTTATAATGTGTATTGCTTGAATTTTGCATAAGGGCTACACACACGCGCACGGGCGTGCACACACACACACACACACACACACACACACACACACGGAGGTGTTACAGAAGGTGTGTTACAGCGCCGCGTCTCGTTTTTCACCCTCACGCAGAGAGAATAAGGCCGCGTCCCCAAACTGCAGCTCATTAGTGATTCCCCAAGTGGCTCGGAGAGAGAGAGAGAGAGAGAGAGAGAGAGAGAGAGAGAGAGAGCTGATGTCCTCACTGTAAACTGGGCTACACACACACACACACACACACACACACACACACACACACACAGAACACGGTGTACACTAGAGTCCTGACCCACATACTGCAGCCGCTCTACATCTAAACTCATATACTCTGTTTATCTCTCTCTCTCTCTCTCTCTCTCTCTCCATCTTTAGGTGTCTCTCTGTCTATCTCTGTATATCTGTCTGTCTCTCTCTATTATCTATCTATCTGTCAGCCTATCGCTGTGTCTCTCTATTTCTCTGTCACTGTCTGTGTCTCTCTCTGATTCTCTCGGTCTCTTTCTTTCACTCTGTCTCTCTATGTGTCTGTCTCTGTCCCTCCCTCCATCATCTATTTGTCTGTCTCTTTCTATCTGTCTGTCTCTGTTGTCTGCTGTCATCTCTCTATCTGTGTGTGTCTCCGTCATTCCTACTTTATTTTTATTCTCTCTATCTCTCATCTATCTGTCTATATCGCCATCTCTATATCTCCCTCTCTATTGCCCCCCCACCTCCATCTCTGTCTCTTTCTGTCCGTCTTTCTGTTTCTCTCTGTCTCACTCTCTCTCTCATCTATCTGTCTATCCTCCTCTCTGTCTCCGTGTCTTTCTCTCTCTCGCTCTCATCTATCTGTCTGTATCTTACTTTCTCCATTTTTCTCTCTATCATCTCTCTTTTTCTCTCTCCCCCTCTCTTTCTCTCTACCTCCCCCCCATCTCTCAGACAGCGTGCTATAGATGTTTCTGTACGACACTGTGGTGTAAATGAGGCATTAGAAGACACACACACACACACACACACACACACACACACACACACACACACACACACAGATAAGCGTGGTGTGTGTATCAGACAGTAGCACCCGAGTCTGATACACTCTTTATCCCGACACTGGAATTTATCATCCCAGGTTATTTACAGCAGCTGAGATTACTGAACACACTGACGTGTGTGTGTGTGTGTGTGTGTGTGTGTGTGTGTATGTGTGTATACATCATATTGCCTGGACTATAAGAGACACTCACTGCCACACTTTCCATGTCCATGGAAATATATGCTCTGGGGTAACTTTAGCTGTGTGTGTGTGTGTTTGTTGTCTACACACTAGCAAAGCTAATTCCATCTCTCACACAGACACACACACACACACACACACACACACACACCCGTTACTGCATACAAAACACACTCTAACATCCATCCACACCCTGCTTCTCAGGTTATGATAATAGTGGAAAGGTGCTATAATAAGATCTGACCCATGAGGGTCGTACTGTAGGATCAGGATTTCAGGTAACAGCACGAACATCCCACACAGAGGCGTGTCTTTAATTCCAAGTATGGTTATGTGGGCGTGTCTCAGAGTCTCTGAGTGAAACCCATTTGAACGTAGCCATGTCTGAGTCCATATGTGGAAATCGGAAGATATTTCTATTCATGTTTGCACAAGTACCTTTATGGCTAGTTAGCATGAGGCTAGTTAATGCTAACGGTAATGCTAGCTGGCTAACATAAGCTAATTTAACATGATGTACGTGAAACTTGGAGTTAATTTTAAACACCAACATGGGATCAGACACCCCCACCTGTCCAGATCAAAGACACACCAACCTGTCCAGCTCAAAGACACACCAACCTGTCCAACTCAAAGACACACCAACCTGTCCAACTCAAAGGCACACCCACCTGTCCATCTCAAAGACACACCCACCTGTCCAGCTCAAAGACACACCAACCTGTCCAGCTCAAAGACACACCCACCTGTCCAGATCAAAGACACACCAACCTGTCCAGCTCAAAGACACACCCACCTGTCCAGATCAAAGACACCCCCACCTGTCCAGATCAAAGACACACCAACCTGTCCAGATCAAAGACACACCCACCTGTCCAGCTCAAAGACACACCCACCTGTCCAGCTCAAAGACACACCCACCTGTCCAGATCAAAGACACACCCACCTGTCCAGATCAAAGACACACCCACCTGTCCAGATCAAAGTCACACCAACCTGTCCAGATCAAAGACACACCCACCTGTCCAGCTCAAAGACACACCCACCTGTCCAGCTCAAAGACCTGTTCTCATTTCCCACACAAAGACATGCCCACGTGTCCTGCTCAAAGACACACTCTTAACTCCTCATAGACCACCCACCTGTACCTCAGAAAAAGACACACTGATCTGTTCTGCTAACTTGTCCCACTCAAAGTCACACCCGCCTATTCTGCTTGCCCACCTGTCCACCTGCCCACCTGTCCCTCTCCAAGACACACCCAAGACAGACCTTCCTCTGGTTTCCCTCTTATTTTTTTTGTTTTCTTCTTTTGGTTTGTTTTACCTTCTGTTTGTATGTGTATAATTTAATGTGTGTGTGTGTGTGTGTGTGTGTGTGTGTAAAAGCTGGGTACAAACACACATTTAACACACCCCTATTATGTGCTGTCATCGTTAGCATATCTCAGCACTAGCATATCAGCTAGCATATCTCATAGCTGCATGTCTCTGAACCATGTTGAGTTTTGGGTTTCATTACAGCTTTCTGAGCTCTGCTCGCCATGGCAACTGCGTGTTTGTTTACAGGTGAGATCGATTTCGACACCCATGAAATTCAACGAACATATCTGTGGCTCATGCTTACATATCATGCCTACTGTAAATACTCAAATAAACACACCACCGAAACTGCTGCAGCAGCACTCATACCGGAAACACTCAAATAAATAAACTACCGTAACTGCTGCAGTAGCACTCATACCGTAAACACTCAAATAAATAAACTACCGTAACTGCTGCAGTAGCACTCGTACCGTAAACACTCAAATAAATAAACTACCGAAACTGCTGGAGTAGCACTCATACCATAAACACTCAAATAAATAAACTACCGTAACTGCTGCAGTAGCACTCGTACCGTAAATACTCAAATAAATAAACTACCGTAACTGTTGCAGTAGCACTCGTACCGTAAACACTCAAATAAACACACCACCAAAACTGCTGCAGTAGCACTTGTACCGTAAACACTCAAATAAATAAACTACCGTACCTGCTGCAGTAGCACTCGTACCGTAAACACTCAAATAAATAAAC
>CM074948.1:3457957-3480427 GCA_037577455.1 Pangasius macronema | reverse complement strand
TCAAATAAATAAACTACCGTAACTGCTGCAGTAGCACTCGTACCGGAAACACTCAAATAAATAAACTACCGTAACTGCTGCAGTAGCACTCGTACCGTAAACACTCAAGTAAATAAACTACCGCAACAGTAGCACTCATATGCTGGTGGGGGATGGTGATGATGGGGATGGAGGCAATGACGGGGATGGAGGCGATGGCGGGGATGGTGGAGATGGTGGGGATGGAGGTGATGGCGGGGATAGAGGCGATGGCGGGGATAGAGGCGATGGCGGGGATGGTGGTGATGAATGCGATGGCGGTGATGGCGGGGATGGTGGTGTACCTCCGCTACCGCCCCTACCACCACTACCTCCGCTACCGCCCCTACCACCACTACCGCCCCTACCTCCGCTACCGAGGGATGGTGGTGATGGAGACGATGGCGGCGATGGTGGTGATGGCGGGGATGACGGTGATGGTAGGGATGGTGGTGATGGAGGCGATGGTGGTGATGGAGGCGATGGTGGGGATGGAGGCGATGGAGCCGATGGCGGGGATGACGGGGATGGTGGTGATGGAGCCGATGGCGGGGATGACGGTGATGGCGGGGATGGAGGCGATGGTGGGGATGGCTCCTCCACAAGTCTAATTCTAATTCTATTGAATTTCTATGCCAGAAATACCTTTAAAGGTGCAACACTCTATGTTTTATATTTCGTACTTGTACAAATCAGCTGGGAAATATGCAGCACATGATCAGATATAAAGGTTTAAGCCGTGGCCTCAGCTCAGGAGTACTAAGTGGCTGAGAAAACCCGGCTGAGGAAACTGATTTCCGGTCCGGAGCGCTCGTGTGTGGTTGGATGAATCCACCTGCTCAGCTGTTAGAGATCTAATCAAACCTACTGCACCTTTAAAGCAGACTTCAAACCGGGCGAGAGAATAAAACACGCCTCCCGCCTCTCTAACTCTCACAGGTGGACATAAGCATTTCTGGTCTGAGAGCTTCTGTGTGTCGCCTGCAGAAAGCCGACCGCCGCCCTCCTCCTCCTCCACCTCCATCCCTGCTCTATCCCTCCGTCCCACCGCCTCCTCCCGTCCCTCCATCTGTCGCTCTGTTTTCACAGCGTCTTATTAGCAGTGTGAGATGAGGATAATTAATTGTCTGATGAACGTCAAACTGACACTCTGGCATGAAGGTCCGGCCTGGCACGATGGAAACACTACTTGTTGCATGCGCTCACACACACACACACACACACACACACACACACACACACACTTGTGTTTGTTGTTTCAGAGGGGGTGGGGTTGAATTCATATTTCTTTCCTATGATCACCTCGAGATGTTCATGAATAATTAATTCAATTAATCCAATCACAGACTATTCATCAATCCAGAACCATCTATCTATCTATCTATCTATCTACCTATCTATCTATCTATCTCTGTACCTGTCTGACTATCTATCTCTTCATCTACAGCTCTCTCTTTCTCTCTCTCTCTCTCTCTATCTATCTATCTATCTATCTGACCATCCACCTCATCTATAGCTCTCTCTCTCTATCTATCTGCCTGTCTGTCCATCTGTCTCTGTACCTGTCTGACCATCTACCTCTTCATCTATAGCTCTCTCTTTCTCTCTCTATCCATCTCTCTATCTACCTGTCTGATCAGCTACTTCTTCATCTATAGCTCTCTTTCTCTATCTATCTATCTATCTATCTATCTATCTATCTATCTATCTATCTATCTATCTATCTATTTATCTGTCTATCAATCTATCTGTCTGTCTCTCTACCTGTCTGACCATCTACCTCTTCATCTATCACTCTCTTTCTATCTATCTATCTATCTATCTATCTATCTATCTATCTATCTATCTGTGTATCTGACTGTATGTCTATGTATTTATCTGTCAATCAATCAATCAATCTATCTATCTATCTATCTATCTATCTATCTATCTTACTATGAAATCTAGAAGCAGCTAATTTGATGTGAGAATTGAAAACTTTTAAAAAGAATGTAAATGTTTGTTTTTCTTGTATAATTTATAAAACTGTAGATTGTAAAAGTTTGTGCCAATCTGCCGCTTTCCTATTCGCGAGATACGTATCGCAGAAATCTGCCATTATTGTCCACTACTGATACTGAACACTGAATAATATCATCATTAGTGATTATCTGCATGACAATGACTCATTAATCACCTCTTCGCAGTGAACACACACACACACACACACACACACACACACACACACACATACACACACACACACAGTCTTCATGTCCTGATTTCATGTCCTGAGCTGAATGTAAGGAAGAGATGGAGAGAGGAATAAAGAGGCTCGGCCGGGAGAGACAGACTGCGCAGCATCAGTACTTTCAGTTTCGCTTTTTTTGTTTTGTTGTTTTTTAAACGCAGCCAGCGAGTCGACACACGCTCGTCCCGGATCCTCTCAGTCTCAACTCGTCTCCTTCTCAAGAAAGACGTTACAGAAGACCTGAACTGCTCTTTTCTCTTTTGTTTAAAGTGAGAAGGATGATAAAGCAGATGTAGATAATCGGAGTTCGGTGTTATGTCTGTGTGTGAAACTGAAAAATCAGCAGCTATCGATTCGAATCGAATTTCCCGATCCGAAGCACGTGAAATAAAAGCGAAGGCTATTCTTAGGCGCTGTTCTCTGCGGCTCGGGTAACATCCGGGATGAAGAGCGCTCACGTGAGCGGCGAGCTGAACGCTGCGAAACGTTTCCACGCCGCAATTTTCTCACAATGCACGGCTGAAGAGGTGGACCAATCAGGAGCCGGAACAAGCAGGTCACATGACTGACTGTGTAGTCACAGCTTCAAGTCTCGTGATGTGTTCGTTTAGGATTAAACCACTCCAAGACGTGCCGAGTCAGGAAAATAATCAACAACAGAATGGTGTGCCAACAATCACAATCCAGTCTTTATTTATAAAACAACACATCTGAATTTTTGTCTATTTATGGTTACATTTAATGTCTGTGGAAAAGTTGCTGCGTATGTCACGGTTTTACGGTTTTTACGGTTACAGATTTAAACTTGCCAAACATTAAACAGATTAAAATTAACATTACAATCCTTTTTGTTTTGGATGATTTTTGTATTCATTACAACAAGAAATACATTTAAAATTTAAAAATATATATATAATTAAATAATTAGTCCCATCTAATCGATTAAATAAAGAGCTCGGGTTTTAAATGCGACGTTACTGCAGCGCTGACCGCTGGGCAGCAAACCTGCATCTCCTGATGCGTATCGTGTGTCATGGAAATATCGTGATATGATACTTTTGTTATATCGTCTGGCCCTTATTAATGTATATATATATATAAAATAATATTATTTTATATATATATATATATATTAATAAATAATAATATATATATTATTGTCCCTAATAATTCTAATAATCCCTAATAATTCTGTCCTTTTATCGTGCACCAGGTTTCAGGTTTGTTTCAGTCGTGGCCTAATGGTCTGAGAGTCGGACTTGTAACCTGAAGGTGAACCTGAAGGTGGTGTGTTGGAGTCTCGGGTCCGGCAGGGATTGTAGGTGAGGGGAGTGAATGACCAGCGCTCTCTGCCACCCTCAATACCACCACTGAGGTGAGACCCTTGAGCAAGGCACCGATCCNCACGGGTGTGTGTGTGTGTTCACTACTGTGTGTGTGCACTTGGATAGGTTAAATGCAGAGCACAAATTCCGAGTATGTGTCACCACAAAGTCACTTCACCTCAATGAGAAAGTTTTACACTAAAATCGGTGTTTAAACGCATCCAGTTTGAAGGTAGATAACGCTTCCCGCTCTTCAGTGTGTTGATGTTCTTCAGTGTGCTGATGTTCTTCAGTGTGCTGATGTTCTTTGCCGGATGTTCCAGCCAGTGTGAGATGGTTCATGTTTATCAGTGAGCTGAGGGAATAACACGGCTGTCCTCAACCATGTTTGATCTTGAATTTTGGCCCCGCCCCCTCAGCTCCATCCACAGTGACGTTCTCGTTTGATGTCGGAAACGGGCCACTGGTACTGACGGTGAAGTCCCACGTCCCTCTGAACGACAAGCAGTGGCACCACATCCGAGCCGAGCGCAACGTGAAGGAGGCGTCGTTGCAGGTGGACCAGCTCCCGCTGCGCTTCCTGGAAGCTCCGCCCAGTGGCCACGTCCGCCTGCAGCTCAACGGACAGCTGTTTATCGGTAGGTAAAATCGCTGTGTATCGATTTTAGATGTACTCTTGTGAAGGTGACACCAGACCACACCCATTTCAGTTCCTAGGCCACGCCTTCTCTGGTTTTTATCAGGTGATAGAATCTAGAGTTACCAGTTAGCCACGCCCACTCTTAGATTAATGTACAGTTCTGAGCAGAAGTCTTAGTCACGTGCAAAGAAATGCACAAAGACGCCTTCAAAAATAATGAAATTAATGTTTCTGCATTTTAAATAAATCCTATAAAGAGCAGTAAAGAGCAGTAAAGAGCACAGAGTAGAGGTGTACGAGCGAGGGGTTAGTGAGGCGTTCGTGGAAGATGTGGGACGGATTCTGCCGCCCGGATCGATGCTGGAAGTTCATTCCTCCGCTGAGGGACAGTCAGGCTGAAGGTTCCTCAGAGCCCTGCTGAGTAGGCGCTACAGTACCGGCGTCGCTCGTTACCTGAGAAGGGAGAAAGGCATTGAATCTGATGTGGGCGGCTGCAGGAAGCCAGTGGAGCGAGATGAAGAGCTCCGCCTTTTGAGCAGGTTGACAGCGAGGCGTGCTGCTGCGCTGCGAATCAGCCGTCACATTCGTTTGCATGTGCTCTAGTTTCATCACTGTCAGTGTTTACATTTTTTTGGACTAATTATTTTTACTTAAAGCAGCGTTTCACTGAAATCCTAATGATAGGTGAGCCTTATTATATCATCGCACATCTGCCTGGCCACGCCCACCTTCAGGTGAACACATCACGCTTCCAGATGTTTGTCTTCAGGCTTTGCTGTAAAACCTGCAATAAAACCTCCTCTCCTTTTTCGCTTTAGCTGCTCATGGAGCTGCCAGAAGTCCTTATTTCAAACTTATTACATTTCTGAGATTTATTACCAAGTAATTACATAGTAATAACGCAATAATAACGCAAAAATAAACAATAACGCAGTGCGAGTGGTTTATTCTGATTTATTCTCACCTCCACCTCTCGCCCCCGCAGGAGGAACCGCCTCCAGGCAGAAGGGATTTCTGGGATGCATCAGAGCGTTAACTATAAACGGGATGACCCTTGACCTGGAGGAACGCGCCAAAATGACCCCGGGGGTGAGCGCGGGGTGTCCGGGTCACTGCAGCAGCCAGAAGCGGCTGTGCCACAACCGAGGGCGGTGTATCGAGAGGAACAGCGGATACGTGTGTGACTGCACACACTCGGCGTACGGAGGACCGCACTGTCAGACCGGTGCGTCGCCAGGCTCTGCTCATAAGGGCTCATAACCTTCTCATAACCCGTCTTACTCATGATCACATCTGTCATGGTCACTCCCAAGCAGCTTCCTGTTCACTCTACATGCTCACTACATAGGGTGCGACTGTAGACCCTACCTAGGGCACTGCAGAACGCCGTTTGAGAACCAGCCTCAGAAATCCTCGCATGTCTAGGTTCCGTATAACGCAGTGACGTTAATGCAACTATAAATGGATAAAAAGTGCATGTTGTTGTTTAATTAACTAAAAAAAATCACCGCTGGGAGATTGCTGTGACATAAGAAAAAAAAAAAAAAACTTTGGAATGTGCAGTTATAGAGACGATAATAATAAAACTTCAGTAAACGATTAAAGTATTGGCACCCTGCTACTCTACCGTATGTAGCTCGTTATCAGTAGAGATCTGGCAACCTCCGTTCATGAGTAGCGTCATATGACGTGGAGCGGGGTAGGGATAATCGTGGCTCTGAGTCATATCCGGTCATATCTTCTGTAAATTCCCACCACCACTACCGCTGCTACAGGAGATAATAAATGAAAAAGGGAGCGCACGGATGTGAAAGCCCCGGTGATGTCTGGGACAGCGTACAGAAGCGTCGCTCTCATGGCTCTCATCGCTCTCATCGCTCTCAGTGTGTATTTTTATCCCACACTTACTCACCATAACTCAAACCGTGTGACAGGAGACATCAAGTGGGCTGTAAAAGTGTGATCAAAGCGCCGGAGGAGAAACGATGAGAAAATTACTGGCCCCTCTCTCTCTCTCTCTCTCTCTCTCTCTCTCTCTCTCTCTCTCTCTCTCTCTCTCTCTCGCACATTTCTTCCTCCTTAATGAGGTGTCTATTACCATTATCCGCCATCACTGGTGAGAATTTCCTGCAGAAGGTTGCGACCCGGCTCGTCCTGACGGAGCCTCGCTGTCCGTCGCACCGTTTTCCGAAGCTATCAGAGCAAATTCTGCGATATGTCAGACCGCTACGCCAGTCAAACCCCTCTAATTATTTCCCCTCTCCTTTCCTTTCTTCCTCCCGAAGGCCGGCGCCTTTTTTTTTTCTACCGTTTCTCCAGAAGTAATGAGCGAACAAACCCGGTCATGTGCGAAGCGGCTCGGCTCGGGCTCGGAATAATTTAGCATACATTTAAACTTCTGTCTCTGCGGGTTTATCTGACGCGCTTCGATTTTTCCTTCGTGGAACATTAGCAGGCTGATAGCAGGAAAGCGAGGAAGTGGAGCGGAAAGGCAAACCATCTCACCACCGCCGTGGACCAGCTAGCTTAACAAGTTGCAGGAAAAGTTACCGGCTCTAAACCACGCCCCTTTCCGGGATCTTAACCAATCAGAGCTGAGCTTGGGTTTGTTACTGCCGTTACGTTCTTTCGAGATCATCCTGTCCTTGCCGTGTGACTCTTAACACCTTGACGCTCTTCTCCTCCGTCTCTAGAAGTTTCCGTGTCTTTTGAGAGCGGCACGTCGGTGACGTACACGTTCCAGGAGCCGTTCTCGGTGATGCAGAACGCCAGCCGTCAGTCGTCGGCCATCTACGCCCAGAGCAGCAGGTCCCGGGAGCACGTCGCCTTCCGCTTCCTCACCGCCAGATCGCCCGCCATGCTGATGACCGTCACCACGTACCAGCAGCAGTACATGGCCATCATCCTGGCTCATAACGGTACACACGCTAACACGCTAACTAGCAACACGCTAACACGCTAACTGTAAACCTTCATTATTTATATTTATTATGTTTATTTACATCATTATATTTTTCTTTAGTTAGTTGCGTTATTGTTATATATTTAATTTTTTAAGGTGTATTCTACTTTCTCTTTCTTTCTTTCCTTCCCTGTTCTCTCGCTCTTTTGTACGTAGCTAGCTCTCGGTGTAGTAACCACTCAGTGAGCTCTGTGCTTATTATTACAGGTTGTACTCATTTATTTTGAATATTTAATGCGCTTTATTCTGACGTTGTGTTTTAGGTGTAATGTAGCTAGAGCTCTGCGTCCGTGTGTTTTGTCGTTCGTCTCTCAGGGAGTTTACAGATTTGGTATAAACTGAGGCGTGAGGAGGAGCCGGACGTGTTCACGGCCACGGAGCAGAGCCTCGCTAACGGACAACTGCACCGAGTGCAGCTCCACCGCGAGGGCAGCGACGTGTACGTCCAGGTACCAGCACTGCGGCTCCGGCAGCTGTTATTAACACTCATTAACACTTATTAACACTTAATAACGCTTAATAACGCTTAATAACACTCATTAACTCACATTAACACTCATTAACACTCATTAACACTTATTAACACTTAATAACACTTAATAACACTCATTAACTCACATTAACACTCATTAACACTCATTAACACTTATTAACACTTATTAACACTTATTAACACTCATTAACACTCATTAACACTCATTAACACTCATTAACACTCATTAACGCTCATTAAGGCTCATTAAGGCTCATTAACGCTCAGTAAGGCTCAGTAAGGCTCATTAAGGCTCATTAACGCTCAGTAAGGCTCAGTAAGGCTCAGTAAGGCTCATTAACGCTCATTAACGCTCAGTAAGGCTCAGTAAGGCTCAGTAAGGCTCATTAAGGCTCATTAATGCTCATTAAAGCTCATTAACACTCATTAAGGCTCAGTAAGGCTCATTAAGGCTCATTAACACTCAGTAAAGCTCAGTAAGGCTCATTAAGGCTCATTAACGCTCAGTAAGGCTCAGTCAGGCTCATTAACGCTCAGTAACGCTCAGTAAGGCTCAGTAAGGCTCAGTAAGGCTCATTAACGCTCAGTAAGGCTCAGTAAGGCTCATTAACGCTCAGTAACGCTCAGTAAGGCTCATTAAGGCTCAGTAAGGCTCAGTAAGGCTCAGTAAGGCTCATTAACGCTCAGTAAGGCTCAGTAAGGCTCAGTAAGGCTCATTAACACTCAGTAAGGCTCATTAACGCTCAGTAAGGCTCAGTGAGGCTCAGTAAGGCTCATTAACTCTCATTAACACTCAGTAAGGCTCAGTACGGCTCAGTAAGGCTCATTAACACTCATTAATGCTCAGTAAGGCTCAGTAAGGTGTGTTAATTTCTCCTCCTCTCCTCAGGTGGATAAGGGCGCGAGTCGGAAGTACGGCCTCTCCACAGACCGAGAGCTGAACCTGATCCGCTCACTGACGCTCGGCAAAGTCACCAGTAGGAGCAGAGAACCGTCTGTTAATGAATACTGTGTGTTAATGAATACTGTGTGTTAATGAATAATGCGTGTTAATGAATACTGTGTGTTAATGAATACTGTCTGTTAATGAATACTGTCTGTTAATGAATACTGTGTGTTAATGAATACTGCGTGTTAATGAATACTGCGTGTTAATGAATACTGCGTGTTAATGAATACTGCGTGTTAATGAATACTGTGTGTTAATGAATACTGTAATACTCAGCTCATAGGTACAACCTGAGGGAAGAACATGCAGGTCATGTGACACACTCTAAAGGGTCATGTGACAGAAATAGGTCATGTGACACACTCTAAAGGGTCATGTGACAGAAATAGGTCATGTGACACACTTTAAAATCATTAACCTAAATGTAATGTACGCGATGTATATCGTAGCTAACTACATTATCTACTCTCTCTCTCTCTCTTTCTCTCTCTCTCTCTCTCCCTCTCTCTTTCTCTCTTTCCTTCTTTCTCTCTCTCTCTCCTTCTTTCTTTTTCTCTCTCTTTCTCTCTTTCTTCTTTTCTTTACGCATATTCATTCTTGTCAGTTAGCTAGCTAACGTTTATATCTTAATCATTTCTGTCTTTTTTCAGAATCGATCATTAATAAACAGTATAAAAGGAAAAACTGATGAGACAAACAGCTAAAATTAAAATACCGTTTTAAACCTTTTTATTTTAGTGTTTATTAGATGTTTTTTCTTAGAAAATCCAAAATAAATTCAAGTAACATTAAATATGTTTTTAGAGAAACATTATTACAAAATTAAACAACAATATTTTATCAAAAATAAATATATTTTTGTTTCCCAACAAAAGCAGTTCAGACACATATAAATAAAATTTTTATTTTTTTATTTTTTGTTCATAAAGATATGAGACAGTTAAATAAACCAGAACCCTGATGTAGGAATATTCATTCTGCGTCTGCGTTTCACTGACGTTTGTGTCTCTGGTGCTCAGCTCGAGTGGGCGTGGACGAGGAGGTGCTCCAGGCAGGATCGAGAGGTTTCATTGGCTGCCTGTCGTCGGTCCAGTTCAATCACCTCGCTCCTTTAAAAGCAGCCATTTTGAATCGAGGGAGCTCATTGGTCAGCGTGCTCGGGAATCTGGTGGAGTCCAACTGTGGAGAGCTGGCTGACAGATCCCACTCCCACTCGCTGTCAGGTAACAGCCGCACCTGGGACACCTGGGTGGGCGGGGCTTAGTGTGAGCTGAGTGGGCGGGGCTTAGTGTGAGCTGAGTGGCCGTGGTTAATGTGAGCTGAGTGGACATGGTTAGTGTGAGATGAGTGGACGGGGCTTAGTGTGAGTGTGTGCAGAGTGGGTGTGGCTTAATGTGAGTGGAGTGGGCGGGGCTTAGTGGGAGTATTGGGTGAGTGGGCGGGGCCTGGTGTGAGTCTCATCTAGCGATGTTCTAGCACTTTCGTCCTAATAAGACGTGTCTTTGAGTTCAGGTAAGCGAACGAGACCAGCTCTTGAGTGGGTGTGGCGTGAAGACCATATATGGGAATGTGGGTGTGGCTTTGAGAAGCAGTAGCTCAGTAGTCTCGGTTACTTTCCTCTCCTTCTCTCAGACCACACAGACGGAGAGAAGCGAGGGAAGGAGCGTCTGAAGAACTCGGAGCCGAGCGACTCGGCCGTGATCGGAGGTAAACACCGTCCCATCATCCTTTCAGTCTTCTCCGTCTTACTTTCTCTGTATCTGTCTTTCTCTCAGTCTTACTCTCCATCTGTCTTACTTTCACTCTATCTGTCTTTCTCTCTGTCTCTATTCTCTATCTGTCTTACTTTCACTCTATCTGTCTTTCTCTCTGTCTCTATTCTCTATCTGTCTTACTCTCCATCTGTGTCTTACTTTCTTTCCACCCATCTTACTCTCTCTCTCACTCTGTTCTACTCTCCCTCTTTCTTTTTCTCCACCTGTGATTACATTCCATCCTATTTCTTTCTCTACTTGTCTTACTCTCTGTCTTACTCTCTTGTTTTCTGTCCTCCTGTCTCGCTCTCTGTGTCTCTGTGCATGTGCAGGTTTGATAGCCGCGCTGCTGCTGGTCGTGCTGTGCGTCGTGGCGGTGATGATGCGTTTCCTGCTGCGTCTTCGACGTGAACGTTCTCATCAGCCCAAAGAGAAGGACCCGCGGGCTCAACCGGAGCTCAGGGACAGCAGGAAGGAGTACTTCATATGACCCCTAAACGACCCCTTGGCCGAGTGACCCTAAATCACCCACGCCATTAGGGAGGAGGGCAGGAGAGTTGCTAGCGCCCTTGATCCTCGTTCCCTTCCTCTATAAGCTCAAACTTGTTTTGTGCCCTCTATAAGCTCGTGTGTGGGGAATAGGACGCAACCGAGCAACAGAGAATGCAACCACTGTATCAAAGGAGAAAGAAATACTTTATATGACCTTTGACCTTTGACCTCATGAACCCCTTGCTGAGTTTAGGGAGGAGAGCAGAGACTATCAGGACACAAATAGTGCCCTTGATGCCTGTTCCCTTCCTCCCTTCCATTCCAGCTAGGGCTGATTGAGTGGAATGGGACACAGCCAAGGCGATGGAGAACGAAGCTCAAGGAAGACAGGAGTAGTTTATAATGACCTTTGACCTTTAACCTTATAAATGACCTCCACACAGCAGGGACTGGGACACAGCCAAGGTAATGCAGTGGAGGTAAATGTGACATCAAGGATAAAAGAGTACTTCATATGACCTCTGACCCCAGTTAGGAGACCAGTCAAACCCGCAGTGGGAAACACACACACACACACACACACACACACACACACACACACACACACACGGCACATTCTCTGAATGCAGAGTGAAGAGTGGAACTGTTCTCATACGCACAGGTCAGGTGAATCCATCACACTCCAGTCATTACATTAATGAGGAGATTAATGAGAGTATTATTACAGTATTATTACAGTATTAAGGAGAGTGTTCAGGAGAGTATTATGAGAGTATTATGAGAGTATTTTGAGAGTATTATGAGAGTATTAATGAGAGTATTATGAGAGTATTTTGAGAGTATTTAGGAGAGTGTTAGAGTATTAATGAGAGTGTTATTAGAGTATTATGAGAATGTTATTGAGAGTATTATGAGAGTATTTTGAGAGTATTATGAGAGTATTATGAGAGTATTAATGAGAGTATTTTGAGAGTATTATGAGAGTATTTTGAGAGTATTTAGGAGAGTGTTAGAGTATTAATGAGAGTATTAATGAGAGTGTTATTAGAGTATTATGAGAATGTTATTGAGAGTATTATGAGAGTATTTTGAGAGTATTATGAGAGTATTTTGAGAGTATTATGAGAGTATTATGAGAGTATTATGATAGTATTATGAGAGTATTTTGAGAGTATTATGAGAGTATTATGATAGTATTTTGAGAGTATTAGGAGAGTGTTAAGGATAGTGCTAATGAAAGTATTAAGGAGTGTGTTAGAGTATTAATGAGAGTATTAATGAGAGTGTTATTAGAGTATTATGAGAGTGTTAATGAGAGTATTATGAGAGTGTTATGAGAGTATTAATGAGAGTGTTATTAGAGTATTATGAGAGTGTTAATGAGAGTATTATGAGAGTATTATGAGAGTATTAGTTTGGACTGATGGTATTCCTAGCCTGTGACTGTGAGCCAACAGCAGAATGTATTTTGATAGACTTCAAAGCGCTACTGTGAGTCGCTCTGGATAAGAGCATCTGCCAAATGCCATGAAATTAAATGTAGCATTATGAGAGTATTATGAGAGTATTATGAGAGTGTTAATGAGAGTATTTTGAGAGTATTATGAGAGTATTATGAGAGTGTTAATGAGAGTATTATAAGAGTATTATAAGAGTATTATGAGAGTATTTTGAGAGTATTATGAGAGTATTATTAGAGTGTTATGGAGCCTGTTAGAGTATTATGAGAGTATTAAGGAGAGTGTTTAGTGTGTTAATGAGAGTATTAAGGAGCATGTTAATGAGTGTGTTGAGGAGAGTAATAATGAGAGTGTTAAGGAGAGCGTTAAGGAGAGTGTTAATAAGAGTGTTAATTGGAGTATTATGAGAGTGTTAAGGAGCCTGTTAGAGTATTAATGAGTTATTATTATCAGTGGGAGCGCTGTGGGAAGTGGACAGCGTCTTTAACACTCATTTATCTCGATGTCTTTTCATCTTGTTCGTGCTCATGATTCACTCACGGACTGGAAGAGAGAAGGAAGCTGATTGGTCGAGATGCCGTGCTGCATCACAATTTTCATCACATTTAAAAAAAAAGTCTGATGTGATATTGTTTATGGATTCGTTGTGTCTGTTTGGAGAAATTGATTATAATATTTATAAATGAGAACAT
The DNA here is from genome assembly GCA_037577455.1 of Pangasius macronema. Lineage (NCBI taxonomy): Eukaryota > Metazoa > Chordata > Actinopteri > Siluriformes > Pangasiidae > Pangasius > Pangasius macronema. Next base: position 3,467,412 of record CM074948.1, on the reverse strand, counting down.
CTGAAATTTTGTTTTTTTTTCTCCTAAAATGTCAATAATGACTTTATGTTTCATCAGTTAGTGATCAGGAATGCAAAACACCAACATCAACACCATCAACACCAACACCAGCATCAACATCATGAACATTAACACCAACATTAACATAAACACCAAGACCATCAACATCAACACCAACATCAATACTAACATTAACACCAGCACCATCATGAACACTAACACCATCAACACCAACATCAACATCAACATCATGAACATTAACACCAACGTTAACATCAACACCAAGACCATCAACATCAACATCAATACTAACATTACCACCAACACCAGCACCATCATGAACACTAACACCATCAACACCAACATCAACACCATCAACACCAACATCAACACCAACACCAGCATCAACATCATGAACATTAACACCAACATCAACATCATTAACACCAACACCAGCACCATCATGAACACTAACACCATCAACACCAACATCAACATCAACATCATTAACACCAACATTAACATCAACACCAAGACCATCAACATCAACACCAACATCAATACTAACATTAACACCAACACCATCATGAACACTAACACCATCAACACCAACATCAACACCATCAACATTAACATCAAAACCAACATGAACACTAACACCAACATCAGCACCAACATTAACATCAACACCAACATTAACATCCATACCAACACCAGCATTAACGTTAGCGTGATGAGAGCACATGAGTGAACTGAAAGTGTAAACTGTGAGGAGCTGATTGTCCTGTTGCTCGATCTGTGTTTGTAGCAGATCTCCACTTCATTCCGTTCGTTCCATGGTGAGATGTTTCAGGTGGTTTGAGATCAGATTTCTCACCGTCATGTCGTCACACGCTGACGTTTTACTGATCCTCAATCACAGCTGCTCATCTGTCACTGACGGGATCCGCTGTTTATAACTTTTCACACCACAGCAGTTTGTCAACGAGAACGATTATTTATTTATTAAAGAACCAAACATCCAACTTTTTATTCGGTTCTTAGTAACAGTGTCCTGTTCTCACTTACGTTATAGCAGCTATAAACAGTCGTTACTGAGAAACCGCAAAGAAACCGCTGAGGAACATTCCGACCAATCAGGAGCCAGAACCGAACAGCGCCGTGGTGTGATGAATAACATTAGATAAAAACAGAAGGATTCCCGATTGAGCTCGGCTTCTGCGGGTCCGAATGTGGAATCAGAGCAGCGTCTCGTCTCTGTTCTGTCGCCGTGCCGACGCTGAGGCGAGTCGGGCTGAAAGCACAGAGGCAGCCGTGTCAGATGTGTATCCAGCTGTGATCTACGCGGATGTCAGCGTGTGACGGTACGGAAATGACAAACCTGCTCTGGAAACGCCTGGAGATCAAAAGCGGCGTCTGATTGAGCGCCACATCCATCTCCACATGGATAAACATCAGACAGGTCTGACTTCAGGCCAGCTGCTTTTTCGCTTTGGGCTGAAGATGTGGATCAGATCATGACGGTTTACAGAGGACGAGGCGCAGTCGAGGCCGTTAAACCATCAAATATACAACAAGTTTGAGAGCTCTTTATATCACACCTTTTAATCACTTCTCTTTTTATTGACATGAAGGCATGTTTTATACACGTGCAGTAACACGTCTACGCTTCAGCACACACTCTGATTGCCCACGTCGTCATGTGTTATGTGTTAAATTCCTCAGTAAATCTGAATATCGCTGAAAAACAGGAAGTAGAATTCTCCAAATCTGCACAATGGATAAAGTAAAATCATCGTCAAAGCAATCTTATTATTATCATTATTATTTATTGATTTATTTATTTTCGGAAACGCGGTCACTGACTTTCGGATCTGACCGCACGCTAGCGATGGTTCACTCTCTTCTGCAGGACGTTTAAGGCTTGAAAATCCCCCAAGAATACGATTTTTTTAAAGGCACGGAGGTGCCAATACTTTTTCCCTCATCAAAAAAATCCCGATCTCGTGAATACTCAAAGAAAACAAAGCACCGCCCCCAACCATACACACCCCGCCCCCTTTTTCCTTTCAAACCGTTACTGCATGGCTTCATTTGCATACTGGGACCTGATTGGCTCTTATACTTGATGATGTAATACTACTCTCCTGTGCTGATAGGGTGCAGTGGCAGTGACACTCGAGTTCATTTCCTCCAGAGCAGTTTGGACTGATTTAAAATTGTGGGTACAACTGTTGCTGCATGGCCTCATTTGCATACCAGAACCTGATTGGCTGTCCCAACTGATGATGTAATAACCCTCTCCTGTGATGCGTTTAGCTGCAATGGCTACGTTCATTCAAATTAATTAACAATTTTATTTTAGTTGAATTGATTTTTTTTTCTTTCCCCAAATTATATGCAAATTAGGTCTGAGGCAGTAAAACGATTGGTGCTCCTCGGATTCCTCTTTAAAAGCCAAACAAGCCACACCCACTAGCTATTAGCATGAGCAGTGTGGCACTTTGTAGCGCTGTGATATAGAAAGACAGACAGCAACAAACACAACATCCTTACGATTGTGTTGGAGTGCTAACCCCGCCCCTTACTGCAACCTTAACCAATCAGGAAAGAGATTCCCTGAACCATCACAGGACAGGGATCGTCTTTAGACGGTAGTGTGAGCATCACATCAAACACTTTCTCTTTACACTCCTAGAAAATCAGAGTTTCTTACGGTTTCTTTGCATATTTAAAGATCCTAAGAAGTGTTAGCATCGCTAATCCAGCGCAAACCGAGCCGCTTCCTGAGGTTTTGTTTAATTTAAACTCTTCTGAATTCTTCGTCTCAACCCTCAGACACTCCGGAGGTCATGAAGTGTTCCTGACTGGCTGGTTAACCAGACCCACGGCTGCATAATTCTCCTTCTCATAATGGTGCGATTTTCGTAATACTCAAGCGTTAGCATTGCTAATCCTCTCCTCTGGCTCTCCTGCTAATCGAAACCTATTTCTCAAAGTGTGTTTAATCTCATGACCGTGGCGTCGAGCCTCACACACACTCTGTAGAATGTGCTCAAATGAACAAGGTGTTTATTTTCAGCCTGTTTTCTACGGCTAGAGTTGTACAGCTGCATTGTACATAAATGTATATTTATTACCAATAAAAAGAAATGTTTTTACAAGGTCATGTACTACGTTTGTGTCGCTTCTCATTGTACAGAAAAACGGCTAGTAATGAGGTTAAAGCCTGCTAGCGATCAGATGTTTCCTGCTCAAACAGTGACAGGTTTCAGTCCTGTGCTACACTCACAACACGCCTCTTTTCCTCAGCAGACGGTTCACCTGTTTTGCTAAGTGAGGTAAAGAGGAGGAGTCTCGTTTAGCATAAAGCTTCAGTATTTAGCTCCTAGCTGATTTGGTGAAGTAGCATAAACAGCAGTTTGGGACGCTTACGAGTGGCGCTAATGACAGTGAACGTGTGAGTAAACAGTTAATATAAACAGGAAATATAAACAGGAAGTATAAAGCAAATCTTAGCCCTAATTTCTGTTTTCTGTAACATAACTAGCATAATAACATTAGCATCAGCATTAGCTTATACAGTGTGTGTGTGTGTTTAAGCAGGAAGATTGCACAAAAAAGTGTAGGACTGATTTATAATCAGCTAATGTTAGAATTTAGTTTCTAACAAAGTCCTACTAGTAAAGTCTGTCCACTTGGCGGCCATCTTGGCCACGCCCCCAGGCCCACGTGACCAGAGTCCTGTCCTGCCGGGACGCTTCACAGAGCAGAGCTTTAAGGAAGAGTTTCTGTTCAGCTGAAATCTAACGCTGCGTATCAGCCTGAGAACACCATCCCTCCTGCGAAGCATGATATAAACCTTCTGTATCGGCAGGGAACCTGCTCTCTCTGTCTCTGTGTCTCACTCTCTCTGTCTCTGTGTCTCACTCTCTCTGTCTCTGTGTCTCACTCTCTCTGTCTGTGTCTCACTCTCTCTGTCTCTGTGTCTCACTCTCTGTCTCTGTCTCACTCTCTGTCTCTGTCTCACTCTCTGTCTCTGTGTCTCACTCTCTCTGTCTTTCTCTGTTTCACTCTCTCTGTCTCTGTGTCTCACTCTCTCTGTCTCTGTGTCTCACTCTCTCTGTCTCACTCTGTTTCACTCTCTCTGTCTCTGTGTCTCATTCTCATTCTCTCTGTCTCACTCTCTCTGTCTTTCTCTGTCTCACTCTCTCTGTCTCTGTGTCTCACTCTCATTCTCTCTGTCTCACTCTCTGTTGCTTACTCTGTCTTTCTCTGTCTCACTCTATCTTTTTCTTTTTCACTCTCTGTCTCTCTGTGTCACACTGTCTCACTATCCCTGTCTCTCTCTCTCTCTCTTTTTTCCTCTGTCTCACTCTATCTTTGTCTCTCACTCTGTCAGTCACTCTTTGACTCACTCTATCTCTGTTTTTTTCTTTGTCTGTCACTGTCTCTCTCCATCTCTGTCTCACTCTCACTTTGTGTCTGTCTCTTGCACCCTCAGTCTTTCTGTCTCACTTGTTCTCCGTCTCTCTCTCTCTCTCTCTCTCTCTCTCTCTCTCTCTCTCTCTCTCTCTCTCTCCATCTCTTACTCTCTCTCCATCACACTCTCTGTCTCATTGTCAGTCCTTCTGTCTCTCTTTCTCTCACACACTCACACTATCACTCTCTTTTTCACCTTCACCCTTTCTGTCTCCTCCTCCATCTCTCCGTCTCTCTCTCCGTCTCTCTCTCCATCTCTCTCTCCATCCTCTGGGTTTTCCCCTACAGTGTCAGAAGCTGAGCGATGCGTCAGTCAGGAACGGCAGCGTTTTGCAGACAGGTTTTATTTGGCAGGGCCGTGATGGATTAAGCCGTGAAGCAGGATGAAGGGAATAAAGGTGTCGTGTTGCCCCGTGTTGCGTCTGTGGATGTTACAGCAACGCCGCCGTAATGTTTATTCTCACGTCTTTAACCTCTCTCCTCGTCAGCGCAGTGAGGATGGACGTGAAGGATGCTGATGTACAGAGTCTGATCATCTCTCCTCTCATCTCCTGAGAACGGGAAAGAACAGAGCAGCTCTCCGTGTCCACTGATACACCTCAGCCGTTTCCCAACACTCTCATCTGTTCATCACGAGAACCGGCAGTTTAACGACATTTTAATGAAAGAAGGATTAAATTAACAATTAAATAATTAAACAAACAAACAAACAGATAAATATCTTTGTTTATTTCAATTCTAATTCTAAAAACAAAGGTATTTATTTATTTATTTATTTGTTTTTGTTTGTTTGTTTATTTGTTTATTTATTTCTAATTAATTAGAAATTAATTAAACAAATAAAACTAACTAAATAACTAAATAGAGAAATTAATTAATTAATTAATGTTTTTGTTTATTGCAGTTCAAATCTATAAACAAACATATTCAACTGTTTTCCTTTATTAAAATGTTCCTATTTTGAATAACAAACAAACAATCAAACAAATAACTAAAAATAAATAAAAAGTGACATGACACAAGTTTAAAAAGCAGAGATTTATTTTACTCTGATCAACAAAAAAAGTAATTCTATAAATATACAAATGCTTTTGGAGACCAAACAAACAAACAAACAACTAAACAAACAACTAAACCATAAAAATATAATATAAAAACAAACAACTAAACATACAAACAACTAAACCATAAAAATATCTCTATATTGAATAATAAACAAACAAAAGTATAAAGAAATAAATAGTCATTAGACATGTGATGAAGCAGCTGATTTACAGATAATAAAATGTTCCTGTATTGAAAAAGAAAGAAAGAAATGGCCAGGGGGTGCCAATACTTTTACACTCATGAAAAAACCCTGATTCCATGAACACGCCCCAATCTCACAGTCCCCGCCCCCTTTGTCCTTAAAACCCATCACTGCACGGCCTCATTTGCATGCTGGAGCCCGATTGGCTGTTATAGTTTATGATGTAATCACCCTGTGAGGCAGCCAGTGACGGTGCAGTGAGGGACATCGACGGTTTATAAAGCTCGAGATAGATAGATAGATAGATAGATAGATAGATAGATTTAAAAAAAAACAGCATAATTAAAACAAATTGGAATTTCAAAAGTATTGGCACTCATGATGATGTAAATGGAGAAAGTGTGTGATTTTAAAGACATGAGAACCGTAAAGTCTCATTGTACCAGCTCTTAAGTCCCGCCCTGTTGCCCCGGTGACCCCGAGCAGGATAAAGTGCGTAAAGAAGATGAACAAATGACTGAATGATTGAACAGCACTTAGGCACGTTCATTTTTTCTGCAAACTCATCTTTCAAAAGTATTGGCACCCTACGTTTTACACAGCTGCTGGGTGCAGAATTAGCGCGCCATGCTACGCTGGAGGCTATACACCTTTATTACTGTTAGCCACGTTACCGCCGTAGCAGAAGCTGACACCCGAGCACGTGTGGACGGATTCTGTGATGTCAGAAGTAGATGTTTTTATGCTGCGTTTAGTCGAGGCGTCCCTCAGCTCAGGGCTCTGTACGCTGCCGTGTACCACGTTACATAACATTCATTTTCAACATTAAAATCAGAAACTCCACAAACCTCACTGACAAGACGAGGACCGTTACTAAGGACATTACCGTAAAAAAGGAAAAAAGGAAAAACTCAGACAGCCTGTTAGCTAAATTTGGAGTAAAAGAAGCTTCTTTCCTGCAGCAGCGCTCAAAAGCACATCTTCCAGCTTGCCGGCGTTTGGAAGCGCAGATGTTGTGACGGATTCGTCTCACACACAGAGTCGAGTTTAGAGCGCGTCTTCCGTAATGAGGCTGACTGCGGCGAGGGCCGAGCGCGAGGCCTCTCAGCGCTCATTCTCCGCGCACCTGGACGTGCGTCAGTGATTTGTCCTTTTCGCAAAAATCCGCCAGCAGAAATGGGACGTGTGAGTCATGGCGCAGCGGCGGAGCAGCAGATGGTGGCCTTTCACTCGACTGAATCAGGGAATTTGGAGCGCTAATTAGTTAGTCAGCACGCTGAATAAGACGTCTCAGGAGGCGAAAACAATCTCCACTTCCTTCGCTACTTAAAACCGCATTAGCGTGTCATGTATCTAATGTTGACCTTTATTTATTTAAAGTAACAGTTCAGCAAAAAAAAAGAAAAAAGAAAAGAATTGCTTGTGTCACGCCACAGCGCCGCTGGGTTCTGGACTGTGATTGGTCGGGAAGCGCAGCTGCAAATCGCAGGTTTATATCAAAGCGCTCGTTCGGATACGTCATCGTTTCCATAGCAACAGCTCCTTCACGCCATGGGAACTCACGGATAATAAACAGACTTTTTTTTTTTTTTTTTTAATCATCGCTGTTGTGAAGTTTCCTGCAAGGAAATGTTCTGTTGCGTAACATTAAATGTAGCTATAAAAGGATAAAAAGTATGATGTGTTGATGTGTAATAAATAAAAAAGGGATTGCTGCGGTGTAAGAGGAATAAAACAGCAGCACACACACTGTTCATCACGCGGAGACACACGCTGCCGTGTGGGACGCGGCCTTCTGTAAAAACACATCTGACCCTACGGAGGAGGCTTAGAGCTCACACACACACACACACACACACACACACACACACACACACACACACACACACACACACTTTCTACAGGCAAGAGAGAAATCCCAACAGTGCAATCTCATCTGTTTCATCATCATCCTACACACACACACACACACACACACACACATCACGGGAGGATTTTTCTCCCGGCTGCGGATCATAATGGAGTGAGCGGGCGAGCGAGAGTGAGAGAGAGAGCTGAAATGAGGGAGGATGGAATAAGCGAGCGAGCATCCATCACTCCTAATGAGGACTCGGCTGAGCGCGGCGCGCGGCACAACTGGGACTCCGTCCCGCCACATCTGGCCTGATCAGCGGCGCTCTCGGCGGCGGAGGCGTCCTCAGAGGGATTTATTCATCCCGCCGTCTCTATCAGTCCGGTTCAGCAGAGCTTTATCAGCACTAATAAAGAAAAATCACCACGTTAACGTAAGCAGCGTCAACAATAACAATGTCCCGGATTCAGCGAATATCCCCACACACACACACACACACACACACACACACACACACACACACACACAGCTGGTGAACAGTTCCTGAACACACCACATTTCAGCGCTTTTGTTTGAATCAGGAGCGAGAGAGTGGAGAAATATTTATTATTAAACCTACAGATGAATGTATTTGATTGGAAGACGCTAGATCGAACTTTTTTTTTATCACTCTTTTTTAGAACTCTTTACAGAACCATCGACACATCGTACTTTTTATCTGTTTATAGTTACACTTAATGTTAGTTAGCTCCTGCGCTCATTTCTGTTATAGCAGCTACAGCAGGCGTTCCCTCAGCAGCCTCTCTCTGTTCTTAGGCAGTTCGTTTTTCCTAGTCGGAGGTCAGAAATTCCGAGTTACGAGCTTCACTCGACTGCAGCGTTAGTCTCGACTGCAGCGTACAAACACAACAGAAGTGTTCGACTAATAAAGAACGCGCCCTTCGCACCTGGTGGATTCGTTTACACACAGCCTGTGTTCCTGAGGTGAATCGCACTGCACGTGATCACTGAATCGATTTGCGTTGACTCCGCCCACTCGTTCAACTCCTCCCACTCTACGCATTCATGCAGACATCAGGACCGTCTCCATGAGAACATTAATACGGTTCTGCCAAAGCAATCAACAAATAAATAAATAAATAAATAAATATAAACGCACCAATCGCAGCTTCAGCCACGATTTCATTCAAGCCCATCTTGTTTTTTTTTTGGTCTTTGGTTAATTTGTTCTTTCCTAGTTTTTGAGTGCTGCAGCGTCTGGAAACAAAGCGGCAAAAATAAAAGGCCCAGTGCCGCACGTCTGCAGCGTTTCTCTCTCTGAGGGAGTTCAGACGAGAAAAACGGAAAGATGCCGCATCTCTGGAGAGGTTTTTTTTTTTAAAACACTGTTGGCAGGAAGTCAGCTCTTGGCGGATGGAGTTGAGTGTGTGTGTGTGTGTGTGTGTGTGTGTGTGTGTGTGTGTGTGTGTGTGTGGTTTTTCAGCTTTTTCTCCACTAACAAGTGAGTACACATCCATTAGAGACGTATTCGATCTCCATTCACGCAGAGTGCTCTGGCTTTGGATAGAAATGCTAACAGTGTTCAGGCTAAGCCACATACGCTAACTGAGGACTACAGCACGCTAAATTAGCCTTATTGTTCCGACTTTTTGGCCGATTGAGGTGATTTTGGATTTATACGTCTGTCAGCACTGAAAAATCGTGCCACCCGCTGGCCCAGGTAATTGCTAATGGTAGTAGTGTTACATTATCAGCAACAAAAAAACATTCAAGTCATTTAAAACCCTTCAGCTCTCGTGTGTCTCACTTCTTATCTGAGTTCCGGTCCTGTCTTTATAACGCTCTCGTCTACTTCGACCCTTCGACCCTCTG
>CM074948.1:3440127-3457857 GCA_037577455.1 Pangasius macronema | reverse complement strand
CACTACTGTGTGTGTGCACTTGGATGGGTTAAATGCAGAGCACAGATTCTGAGTATGGGTCACCACACTTGGCCACAGAGTCACTTCACCTTGAGCTGAAGATCTTCAACTCATCTTCATGCGTTTACATTTAATTTGAGGGCTGTTTTTTTTTGTGTCTTCCACCTGCATTCCAGAGGCACCTGCTCATCATCAGCGTGAAGGAGCGCGAGCCTCGGCTCCGTCCTCGACCTGATTACGAGGCGGCGTGAGCGAGACGGTGACGAGCTCGTCTGCATACTTCAGAGTCCCGGCATAACACAGATTCTCCGCCAAAGCTCGGGTTTCCAGAGATTAGCGTTAATGGCACGCACACACACACACACACACACACACACACTGCGGACACGTGTGAACACACAAGCGAACGCCTACAACCGTCTCTGACACACACAGCGAGTCTGAAGACACAGCGGGCGCACACGTGAACACGCGAACATAAGAGATCGAGACAGAGTGAGAGAGAGCTGAAAGTAATGCTCGCTTGACCATCTCAGGCTCCGATACACACGTCATGCAGCGGAGACGATGACGTCCTCCTGTAAAGCACGAAACTAACCGTGCGTCCAGTCAGAGTTTAAAGTTCAGCGTTTAGAAAATAACACGTCAGGGTTACAGCAGTGGAGGAAATGTTTCTGATTTCAATATTATCATGACATTTGGCTGCCAATTTAACCGATTTTTAAAATAGCAGATAGATATTATCACATATGTGTTTATTTATTGATTTATCTCAGATATTCTTATTTTTATCGACATGTCCTGCATGTGCGTGTCCACATTGCTTCTAACACTTTCTTCCCTGTGTTTATTGCTCAATTTATTTTTTAATAAATTTAAATTTATTCTGTATTAAATCCTCGATCAACACTTTTGTTCAGTATTCATTTACTATTTTTTATAGCTGATTTATTTGAATTTTTACATAATTGTCTTTTTTTTATTTTAATTAATTTCTCTGTATTTATTAACTCATTTAGGAATATCGGTGTGTATTTACATTTATTTATATTTACTGTTTCGTTCTGAATTTCCTGTTTTCCTTATTATTATTATTATTATTATTTAATTAATTAATTAAACCCGACATGTCTTGAGTAACGCACCTTGAGTTAATCTGTAACAGAATGGATTCTTATCTCTAGTTTAGCACTACAGTTACAGGTATCCGTGTGTGTGTGTGCGTGTGTGTGTGTGTGTGTGTGTGTGTGTGTTTAAACTCTGTTGTCGTATTTAGCTCATAGTACTGGGTTTTGCAGTTTAGTCTGTTTTTAGTGTGTGTGTGTGTGTTGGGGGGGGCTTCTGGTTGTTGATGCAACACAGCTGGTCCGTGCCCACTCTCTACCCTCTAGTTATATAATTTGTGTGTGTGTGTGTGTGTGTGTGTGTGTGTAAGAGAGTGAGAGTGAGAGAGAGTGAGAGAGAGTTAGTTATGAAACCTAATGTTGGGAACACCGGCCCTTTGATCAGAGCACTCTCCAAGCACACTACCATTTTCTCTTTCTCTGTCACACACACTCTCTCTCTCGCGCACACACACACACACACACACACACACACACACACACACACACACCACTCATCAGTGAGGCATCATAAGTGAGACAGAAACCTCATATCCCCAATAACACACACTCACAGCAGAGAGACAGCAGAACATTATATAAAACATGTTACTTAAAAAAGAAAGCGCACACACACACACACACACACACACACACACACACACACAGAGAGAGAGAGAGAGAGAGAGATTTCTGTATTTATTATCTTATATATTTAGTTTAAATTTCTTTAATTAGTTTCACATTTATGCACTTTTTCTTTTTTTACATATATAAAATCATTATTTTTATATTAATTTCCATATATCTGCATTTATTTTTTCACATTTATTTAACCCTATATTTTTAACAATTCAATTCATCTTTTCTAATTAATTTTTACATATTTCTTTGTATTTATTTACTGATTTATTTCAGTTTAATTCTGTAATTATATTTACACAGCTTTTGTATTAATTGTTTTTCTTTTTCTTTTTTTAAATATTTATTATTCTTTTTTTAAATTTGTAATTTACTGAATTATTATTATTAATTTTTTTCTGTATTTATTCTGTATTAAATCTTCAATCCTTCTGCGTTTTATTTTTATATATTTGTACGGTTTGTCTTGTTAATTGTCCTGGTTTTATTTTAAACTCTTTTTCTGTATTTAGTTCCTCATTATATCTTTATTTATATTTACTACTTACTTGAGTTCTTATATTTTTACTTATTTTACTGTATTTCTTATTTTTATCTCTTTTTGATTCATCTCACCATCTTTTATTTCTCTATTCCTTTCTGCGTTATTCCCAAAGCGCCCAGGCGGAGCAGAGGACACACACTGACGCTTTCCTCAGGTGATGTCCACCGACGTGCGACCAATTACAAGTGTGTGACTCGGTACTAAGTGAAAGAATAGTAGCACAAAATAACCACACACTTTCCAGAGCACCTCTGATACTGCGGGAGGTCAGGAGTTCAGCGGTCCAATCCCATCATGCACTGCTCCGTAAAATACTGATGTAAGACTCGCTAACTTTTCACGTCTGGAGCGAGCAGAGTGCAGGTATAAACAGAGTTCAGCTTTGTGCCTGTGTGTGTGTGTGTGTGTGTGTGTCATGCACATGCACACACACACACACGCACACACACACACACACGCACACACACACACACACACACACATGCCTGAACGAATCGAGCGGTTCCTCAATAATAACATGCTGGCAGAAGAGGCTGAGCTGCTCGTTATGTAACACCAGAGAGAGAGAGAGAGAGAGAGAGAGAGAGTGAGAGAGAGAGAGAGGCAGGCTGAAGACAGATATACAGAGAGAGCGACTGAAGAGCAAGTCAAACATGTTTAGAGAGCAAGATCTGAAAAAAAGAGATTTAGAGAGAAATACTGGAGAGAGAGTCAAACAGTGGAGAGAGAGAGTCAGGAGAGAGAGAGAGAGAGAGAGAGAGAGAGAATCAGAGACACTGAGCAATCGGAAACTGAACAGAGAGACTGGAGGAAGACTGGAAAAGAGACCAGAGGAAGAGAATGAATAGGATGACAGACAGAGAAAGAGAGAACAAGTCTGGATCAGGATGCAGGAGACGGGGACTAGAGAGAGACTACATAGAGACAGCATGGAGAGACTGTATAGGAAAAAAAGAGATACTGGTGAGAGAGACTGGAGAGACATACTCAAGAGATATACTGGAGAAAGACTGGATTAAAAAAAATGGATAAAGATAATGAACAGAGAGAATAAACAAAGAGGATGGAGAACGAGAATGAAGAGCAACTAAACATGAAGACTGGGAAGACAAAATGAACTGATAGATTGGTGAGGGAGACTGGAAAGAGATACCAAAGAGATAGAGTGGTGTAAAGATAATGATGGATAAGAAAATGGATAAAGATACTGAAGAGAGGATGGAGAGAGATAAGAGACTGGAGATAGAGTCAGCCATATAGAGTGAGTGGAAACTGGGCAGAGAGACCGGATAAAGAGACAGGAGAAACACTGGATAAAGAGAACTGGCAGAGAGACTGGACAAAGAGAACTGGCAGAGAGACCGGATAAAGAGAACTGGCAGAGAGACCGGATAAAGAGAACTGGCAGAGAGACCGGATAAAGAGACAGGAGAGAGACTGGATAAAGAGAACAGGAGAGAGACTAGATAAAGAGAACTGGCAGAGAGACTGGATAAAGAGACAGGAGAAAGACTGGATAAAGAGAACTGGCAGAGAGACTGAATAAAGAGAACAGGAGAGAGACTGAATAAAGAGAACAGGAGAGAGACTGGATAAAGAGAACAGGAGAGAGACTGGATAAAGAGAACAGGAGAGAGACTGGATAAAGAGACAGGAGAGAGACTGGATAAAGAGAACAGGAGTGAGACTGGATAAAGAAAACAGGAGAGAGACTGGATAAAGAGACAGGAGAGAGACTGGATAAAGAGAACAGGTGAGAGACTGGATAAAGAAAACAGGAGAGAGACTGGATAAAGAGACAGGAGAGAGACTGGATAAAGAGAACTGGCAGAGAGACTGGATAAAGATATTTGTGAGACAGCCCAGATAAAGTGACTGGAACAGACTGGAAGACTAGAGCGAGATCAGACACAGAGGGGCTTGGGGGAGAGAGAGAGAGAGAGAGAGAGAGAGAGAGAGAGAGAGAGAGTGGATAAATAGAGTAGCATGAGATTAGATACAGATATCTAAGAGGCAGAGAGAGAGAAAGAGAGAGAGAGAGAGACTGGATTAAGAAACGAGACTGAGATTAGATAAAGAAGCTTTGGTAGAGAGAGAGTGGATAAGGGGACTGGAGAAAGACTAGATAAACAGACTCGAGAGAGAGGAGAGAGAGACTGGACAGAGAGACTGGAGAGAGAGACTGGAGAGAGAGACTGGACAGAGAGACTGGAGAGAGAGACTGGAGAGAGACACACTGGACAGACCCAACAAGCCAAACGTGCTCTGCTGTCTCAGCTGTTACAGAGTCTGTAATGAAGTCAGAAATAAAAGCAGTGCATCACGCAGGCAGAGAGACGTGCGGAGTGATCTACTCATCCCTCCGCTTTATCATGTGCTTTTCCTCTAACGGGGAACTCTTCCTACAGCAGTGAGACCGGTTAAGCAGCAGGAGCACTGATGTCCACCATATTTACACCTGCGTGTGTGTGTGTGTGTGTGCGTGTCTCGCTGCAGTAAACGTCTCTGAAGAACTTCGTCCTCATTAAACAGGTTTGTCCGGATCTCACCTCTCGCTGAACTCGTGCTGAACAGCGTTACAGCTACGCGTAAGGGTTATTAGGGCAAAAGGCAGGCTAACAGTTCTGACACGCAAGCCTGAGCACATCCGGAGTTCTCACGAACGCAGTCTGCACACAACACGTCCACAAACGGAAACCTTTAACCTACACGTTCTGTTTAAGAGCAGCGGATTAATCAGACAGATTTATTCTCAAGTCTCAACGTATCAGAGGTTTTAGTAGCTTGTTTTTTTTAAACAATATTAAAACCAAAAGCTAACACCATGACCCTACCTTCACACTAGCCCTGGTGCTAATGAGAATTCGCATATGACAAGATAAGACGGGAACTAACTGAGCGGGGAACTGAAGGAACGTCGGACCGCGCCGAGGTCTGAGGAACCCATTGAGAAAAGCGCAACAGGAGAACCACAAACGAATCTGATCTGTGGGATTTTTGATATACGAGATGGTTCGTCCGTAACGTGCGAACAAATCGGATGGCGAAGTCGGCAAAAACAGGAAGTGAAGGAAGTCAGCAGTGGAGTGACGGGTTCAGCTCAAACTGCGCAGATGACTGAATGACGTCATTCCACGACGTTCTGCCTCGGTTCACGTCTACGTGGTGCTATAATTCACAAACCTGTAAACCTCTAACCGTCCTACATCAGATCAGGGTTCTTCTCGCAGCTGATTCGCCGGAAGGTGCCGCGTGTTGATGACGCAACAAACTGGACGAAAAAATGCGTCAAACAAAAAGTTGGCCATTTTGAACGTTAAGAAAAACTTTTCAGTTCTTCGATGTCTTCTCTTTTAAAACCTGATCCAATAACTACACGATTGTCCATATGATGGACCGTTCTTCTACAACCAACAAAACAACCTCGATGACCAAGTCGCCAAACAGGAAGTGAGACTTTACCTCCGCAACGATGTCATGTATCCAGAATAAACTTATACGAGTGAACGAGCTTGTCCTAAGGAACTCCAAAAACTCCATTTTGTCTAAACTCACGTCTAGGACGTGCTATAATTCACAGATTATCATAAATCCTTCAAACTGTACGTCAAATTCTGACTCGTCTGGTTCCAGGGAAGGTGCCGAGTATTGAGTCGAGAGTGTGAAAGCAGGAAGGCAGCCATTTTGAAATTTAACCAAAACTTATTCTCCTTCAAATTCTGTCTTACTGTCACAAAGATCTGGAGAACTTCACCAGGAGACCAAACTGAGCCAAACACACACACACACACACACACACACACACACACACACACGTGCAGATATGGGATTTACTCATCCACCCACGTGTAATTAAATGAACTGATAGCGGATTTATAGAGTAATAAAGCTGCACAATGTTTCCAGAGTTTAAGTCTAAAGCACTCAAAAGCCTCAGTCGGGATGTTTTTAAACGCTCGAGCCACGTAATTTATGTTCATTAATTAATAGCTGCACCACTGAGGAAAACAAAGAGATCAGAATCAGTGCCGTGTTTGGCTTGGCAGACGCTCCGCATCCGCTCTCAAGCCACATAATGTAGGACTTGATAAAGTGTGTGAGAGTGAAATGTTTAATGAACGACGGGCTGGCTGGGGATCAGACGCAGATCTGACGAGTCTCGACCTGACAGCCAGGGGAGGGAAATGACGACGCGGGTTCAGTCGCAGTAACGTTTAATAACAGGTAGAATATCAGGTAGAATATGTGCGGTGTGCACACGGATATTTTAATCCGATCGAATCTTTGCGCAAATCTAAGGCTGAAATTTTAGCCAAAATTCAATGCAACGGAATCATCAGAATGTTCATCAGGATCAATGTTTCCGTGGTGGAGAAGGGCAGAACGGCGAGAAGCGACGGTTACATTTCATCTGAATCTCAGCGTCAGCGGATCGAGCGCGATGTGGACGGATGAGCTGCGGGAGAGCCGGAAGCCCCCCATCGGAGAGGATCCGGTTCCCTCGCGCTCCGCACTGAACCGCTGAAACCCGACACGGCCCGGGGACGAGGAGGAGGAGGAGGAGGAGGAGGAGGAGCCGGGACAATACAGTAACGCTGTTTACCTCCGCCGGGTTCTATTCAGCGTCATGGGAAAAAACGCCGAGGAAATCAAGTGTTAACACGCGTCCTCGAGTCGGGTCACATGACCCAGTGCACACGTTATTCTGGCTCCTGATGCGTTCCTGTCTTTCCTCAAAACAAAGACGGCTTCACTGCTATAGTCACTGAACCACTGTAATCTACACAGTGACTGACAGGGACTTTGTGTGTGTGTGTGTGTGTGTATGAATATACAAATAAATTAATATTATTATTATCATTATTATTATTATTATTACTCCACAGCTTTTATAACTGTGTGTGTGGGAGACAGGCACCTGATCACACGTCCTGCTGTTCTGATCACATCATGAGTACAGTGGCAGAACAGTTAGAGTGCGCACACACACACACACACACACACACACACACACACACACACACACACACACACACTGTATCACAGTCCTGAACCAGGACGATTTGTCTTGCAAAGCAGTGAGAGGATATCTGATCCGGCTGAAGATACTGCAGTGAGGAAGCCGAATCTGAAGCAGCTAGATGACACGCTGAGACACACACACACACACACACACACACACACACACACACACACCAGCAACTCAAACACTATGACACACACACACACACACACACACACACACACACACACACACACACACGCAAGCAAGCAAGCAACTAAAACACTATGGGAAAAAAAAAAAAAAGAAAAAACACTTTAACCCTGACTAGTTAGTTAGTTAGTTCTGGTTTATTTGACCACCAACAATGACTAACTAGTCCTAGTATTTACAGATTTTAATCAGGGTTGAAAGAGCTGCTATTGCAGCATTGTGCAGTTTCCCCGTTTGCTTCTACAGCGCAGTGAAAAAGTATTCACCCCCTTCTTGATCCCGTCTGTCACTGAACGCTTTCAGATCTTCAGGCATAAGAATGTGAGTAAACACACCCACACACACACACACACACACACACGCACACACGTCCCCGATTCACCTCGACCTGTCGCTCCACCTTCAGCAGGAAAAACTGCCACCGCAGGCTTCCCTATAATCCCGGATCACATGGCTGAGGGGAACTCTAGCCGAATGGAGCTGCTTTACCCAGCGGCTGCAGTGATTAGGACACAGAGACGAGTCTGTGAGGACGACGCGAGAGCTTCAGGGGATCTCTGTTTATCTCCGTTCATCTCTGTTCATCTCCGTTCATCTCCGTTCATCTCTGTTCATCTCCGTTCATCTCTGTTCATCTCCGTTCATCTCCGTTCATCTCCGTTCATCTCTGTTCATCTCCGTTCATCTCCGTTCATCTCCGTTCATCTCCGTTCATCTCCGTTCATCTCTGTTTTCTGGCTTTAGCATAAAGTGTTATAAACAGCTCCAACATCAGGAGGAGCGAGTTTACAGAATTTAGGGTAGATTGGTTTTTTTCAGGAAGACGTAAATTTTAGCCAAACAGCTACATATAATTTGTGCGGCCATATTGCACTATCCAGGCGTTACCGCGGCAACCAGCGGTAACTGACGGCCGGTCTGCGTGACGACGTCTAAAACCTCGCACAGTCATCTGTTCATCACATTTCACCAAATAAATAAATAAATTAATAAATAAAATAAAGTCAAAACTTTCCACACATGCAGGGTTTTCCCAGACCACACACACACACACACACGCACACACACACACACGCACACACACGCACACACGCACTCTTCCTCGTAGTAAGAAACACTATTAGCGTGAATTACTATATATATATATCTAAAATTTATTTATAATTATAATCATATTCTTTACTGAGATGCTTTTTTTTTTTTTTTTTTACATATTTTATGCAATTATAGTCACATACTTTATGTTTGTAAAATAATGGAATGATTAATTAATTAATTAATATAGTTATATAAAATTGAGATTTTTTGCCCCTAAAATCCTACACTGAATATTAACTTATTTATTTATAAACTTATTTATTTATATATTTGTTTATATTCACTTATGATTTATTTACTTATTTACTCATTGGCCAACTGATTCTTTCATTCACTCGTTAATTTTATTTATTTATTTATTTATTTATTTATTTATTTATTCTAGACATTTGTTATTTGGGTATTTTTCTGAGAAAAAAATGTTTTTAACTTTTTTTTTAACATTTTAATTATAGTCATATTTATTTTTTAGATGTTTTTTTTTCTTAAAAGCCTGCTTTTTCCTTCACTTTTTTGTGTATATATAATTATTGTCAACATTTTAATTTTTTCCCCTAAAATACTGCAATGATTTTAACTTTTTAAACAGTTATACTCATATTATTATTATTATTATTATTATTATTCATAATATTGAGTTTTCTTCCCTGAAATACTGCAATCATTTTTACTTAGAGGGGAGAGAGAGAGAGAGAGAGAGGGAGGAAGTGTCTGAATGAGGCTGACGTTATGGCATGTTCACGTTCGCTCGTCCACAGAAACCTTCCTTCTTCTCTGAGTTTTTTCTTTTCACTGCCTTTTGTTTAGTTTCAATCTGAACAAGGCCTGGAAGTCCAGAGCCAGCGGGCATCCGGGGTGTCCTGGCACCGAGCCAGCCACGTCACATGGAGGGACCATGTGAGAGAGAGAGACAGAGAGAGAGAGAGAGAGAGAGAGAAAGATAAGGAGGGAGAGAGAGACAGAGACAGAGAGAGATGGAGAGACAGAGAGAGAGAAAGACAGATGGAGAGACACAGAGAGAGAGAGACAGACACAGAGACAGACAGAGAGAGAGAGATGGAGAGAGAGAGATGGAGAGAGAGAGAGACAGAGACAGACAGAGAGAGAGAGATAAGGAGGGAGAGACAGAAACTGAGAAAGAGAGACACAGAAACAGACAGAGAGTGACAGTGAAAGAGAGGGAGGGGGAGAAAGAGAGAGAAAGACAGACAGAGAGAGGGAGGGAGGAAGAGAGCAACAGAGAGCAACAGAGAGAGAGAGAGAGAGAGGCAGAGACAGAGAGAGAGACAGAGAGACAGAGAGAGAGGCAGAGACAGAGAGAGAGGCAGAGACAGAGAGAGCGAGAGAGAGAGAGAGAGAGAGAGAGAGAGAGAGAGACAGAGAGAGAGAGACAGAGAGAGAGAGAGAGAGCGAGACAGAGAGAGAGAGAGAGAGAGAGAGAGACACAGAGAGAGAGAGACAGAGAGAGGCAGAGACAGAGAGAGAGAGAGAGAGAGTGTGTGTGAGTTTTACACTACACAGGAGTTTTCCCACCTCATCATTAAGCATCAGCTGAACAGTGAATGCGGTTAATGGAGGATTTTATTGGCCGCCGCTGAGCCTCGGCCGGTTTTTACACAGCAGCCTGACCGACCACACACTGTCCTGTTCATTAGCTCTTAAACACACTGAACACGCTGAACACACCGGGGTGTAACACTAACACACTCTCTCCGTTCACACACACCACTACCGTAGCACCTTCACACTGCACACCACAGTGAAGTCTGAGATCTTAAACGAGGTCTGCGCAGAGATTCCCGCCGAGATCCGCAGCTGTTAAAGACACCACGACCCCGCTGCTGCTTTTCCGATACTGAAACCTCGAGCAGCGGCTGATATCGTCACCCGTCTGTCATCGAAAACGATTACGCTTTAAAATCTTTATTTTTAAACTGAAGCGCTCAAAATAATTACAGGAAAAATCGATCCTTCACGTGCAAACATTCACAAGCTCCAAGAAAAATCTTCTCCGAACCCAATTCCAATCCGGTCGGATTTCTCCCCCTCCATCATCGGATCCACGGGTTTTTCCGGGATCAGCTGAAATCACCTTTACTGTTTCCCCAAAATTAGAAAAATAAGTTGTGTTGAAAAAATATATATATTTTTTGCTTTGTTTTATTTGTTTATTACTTAATTAATTATTATCGTTATTAGCTCTGTGCCAGGCTGCCAGGGCTAAGGAACATGCGGTAGTTTGCTACTTTAATCAGAATCATTTTTGTCCGAAAATTGGCAAAAATTTACTTTTGGCACGTAAATAAAACAAATAAACAAACAAATCCAACCAGCCAGAACTCGCCGAGGAAGCCTCCATCACCAGGAGGGTCTAGTCCTCCTGGTCTCCAGCGTGTCCACCTGAACTATCCACTTCAAACAGGCAGGAACCTAGTGAAGAACTCTGTTTCAGACCTTTGACCTTGCTGTGACCTTGGTTTGGCTCCATTTCCATTTAAGTCGAGGATGAATTCTCACGGCTCCACAGCGACTACGGGAATTTGCAACATCGACCAATCACACGAGTACTCGTGCTGTTCGAGCTCTAAAGTGGGCGGTCCTTCGTAGCGCAGCTAATTTTCATATTAGAATTTATTCAATATTTCCTGATCCAAATCATTTAATTTAAAGAAAGACAGAAAGAAAGAAAGACAGAAAGAAAAAGGCTGGATTAGATGGTTTAAAGCATAACGTAATCTTTCACGTGTTGGTTATTGTTTATAATTTTAGCAAGGCTCGCTAAGAAACTATTCAAAACCGTTTGACACGAAACAAAAGCGAGGGAAATGAAGATGTTTATGGAAGTGTGCAGACGTGGGACGCAGAAGCGGAGCTAACGGAGCAGGAATACAGACTGCGGCTTTATCCGGTATCCTGTGATGCCTCTTTCTCCGTATATAAGCAAAGGATCCCTGACACGAGGACTATTAATAGGCTGCAGATTCCTGCGCTCAACAGCTGCAGACTGACATCTCATTCGCTCCGGTCTGAGCTCAGTGGCTCGTTAGCATGAGCTTAGCGTTGTGCTTCCCTTCAGCGCGCGTCTGTCTCCGGGAGGAACGAGGCGCGGCGTTTCCGAACGTTACGCAGGTTTCGGCCCGGGTTCTGCACCGTCACCGAGACGGGAGGAGATTAGCGCTTCGCCCGAGGATGACCGAGTCTTCCAGTCTGCTCCAGAGGTCTCTGCTGCCTGTCAGCCGTCTCGCTTGAAGATTATCCGTCACGCGGAAGCTCGGATATTAATGTGAAACGCTGCTTTTCACAGAAACGTCTCTCAGAAGTGCGATTAGCAGCACTTTAGACTACGCCTGTCATTTATAAAGCCATTACTTAAAAGGATGAAGTGGGATGATATGCTAATATGGCTGAAGCTAATTACATGCCAACAAGGATGTCCATGTTTTTTTTTTTGTTTTTTTTTAAATTAGCATCAGGACATGGCCAGACACATTAAGCGTTTTGTAAAAAAACTGGAAAATTGCTCACACATTGATATGAGAGAAAATATGAAAAAGAAAAGCGAGTGGGGGAAAAAATTGGAAGGAGGGAGAAAGAGAAAAGTACTGAGAAGGAAAACTAGCGAAGGAACAAACGCAACTAGCAAGAAAAACAAATACTAGTGAGAGAACAAAATCTATCAATAGAATGAAAACTAGCAAAGAGAATAATTAGTGAGGAAAAAAAAATTGGGGAAAAATAAAAATAACAGGAGAGAGAGAAAAAAACCTAGAGGGGAAAAAAGAAAACTAGTGAGAGAAAGAAAAATCATGAGGGAGAAAATGAGCGGGAAAAAGAAAACTAATGACAACGATAACTAGCAAGAAGAAAACTAGTGAGAGGAAAAAGTAGTGAAGGAAAGCTAGCATGGGAAGGCTAACCTAGCAAAACAAACAAAAAACTAGCAAGAGAAAGCAAAGGTACCAATAAAGAGAAAACTGGTGAGTGAAAGAAAATTAGCAAGCAAAAAATAAATAAATAAAAACTAGCAACTGAAAGCTAGCCTAGCAAGACAGAGAGAGAGAGAGAGAGTAAATCTAGAGAGTAAAAGAAAACTGCTGAGAAAAATCAACCTACAGAGAACAGAAAACTAGCAAAAGAAAGAAGAGTAGCTAAAGAAAGCAAGCTAGCAAGCGAGAACTAGCGTAGGGAAAGAAAGAAAACTAGCTACAGCCACATCAAGATATCGCTAGCTACAGCTAACATGCTAAATGCTTCAGCTGGGCATTTCTGGACAGAAAGCTGTCAGTCATGTGTGCTCATTAGAATATTAGGCCACGCCCACTGTAACTAATCTCATATCGTCCTGATTAGCGAGTCTAGCTGTTGTTTTATCAGTTTGCTAAATGCTCAATAATACGTTTTTTCATACGTTTTGCACTAAGATTGAACCCGGTGCTACAAAGTAATGAATTAAAATATCCAAGCGTGATTAGCATTCCTCCTGTTAGCTGGGTTAATTTCAGCGTGTCCTGATTAGCGCTATGGAAGTCTGTGTATTATCGGGAGCGGTTCAGTGTGCAGGCTGTGAAACTGTTCCCAAGGCGCTGCAGGCGTTCGGGTCATGCGCTTACTGCGGCTCGGTCACGCGGCGTGCGAGTTTACTCTTCAGCTGGGTTCACGGTGATGTGAAGGCGCTCTGTGACGGAGCGCTATCAGCGTACAGAAACATCTCCCATCTCCTCGCTAACACTGTGCATGTGCTAAATCTCTTTCACGAGCACCGACTAGCAAGAGATGGCCGAAGAACAAGGACTCTTCTTATCCAGGCTTAACACATCCAAGACAAGATGAAGTATTCCTGGTTTACGGATTATGGGATTAAACCAAAAAAAAAAAAAAGGGACTTTCGAATTGAGATTCGACGCAAATCAGCTCTTATGCAATAAAGCGTCGAATCCAGACGACTGGTTGAATGATTTCTCGAACCATTTCTCGTCTTACGGTGGGCGTGCTTCTGACGTGGTTCCTTCACTTCCCAATACACAAGCAGGTAACTAAGAACTCGGCATTTTCCAACTCGGAGCCTCCCACTTCCCACATTACAGCGTTCACGCAAACTCAGCCGCCTGAACTCGGGAATAAAATCCTCACTGTAAGCTGTCTGCAAAACCTGGAATTAAAGATTGTTTATTGAGTTATTTTTTTATTAAGAGCAATCTGATCAAAGATTCGTGCACAAAGTGCATGAACATTCCCTAATTCCCAGTATTTAGGGATTTGAAATGTAAACAGAAACTCAAAAGACGGCTTGAAAGCTGTACACGACTCTGTTATTCCTGACGTTTCAACGTGAGCACCCGCCATGTTGAAGTGACGTCACGGAATTGAACTCGGAGCTCGTGAAAAACTTTCCGACTAGGAATTACGAGTCGGAGAGCCATTTATACGGAGCGTTGAAGAAACTTCCCAGTTCCGAATTGCTCACAAATGCAGCATTACGCTGAACTCGACTTGAACTCGAAATAATGACTTGAAAAACGAATAACCGTCGCTTCATCTCATCCTGTCATTCGATGTGTACAGCGATGTTACGGATCAAAAGTAAATCTCGGAAGGAAGTAACGGAACTGACTGCTGAGTGAACGTAGCTACAACAGCTAGCTTGCTTTGCTAATCTAATCCGGCACGTAGAAATAAATCACACAACCAATCTTCCCACTGATTAGTGTGTTATATCGTTTGATTACCTGCTCAGCTTTAGAAGCGTTTACACCTTTGGATACTACGTTTCTCATTTCTCATCACAACTTAAAAAATGTGGCCACGCCCACAAGTGACGACAGTAACGGTCACGTGAAGTTACGCTTATTTACACAGCATAAAGACAAAACATCGTATCATCGGCTCCTGCAGCAAAACAGCAAAGACTGGAGCTGGATTTGGAACAGAAATGGGGAATGTTTACATGTAAGCCGACGTGAGAAGATTTTTCTTTTCTTACGATTTTATGACTTTTATGAAATTCATGCTTTATGGTTTATCCGAATTTATTACTGTGTATTTCCAACGTGCTTCAGTCCAATAAAAACAAACACGTCTCTAAAGAAAACAGATGAGTATCAGTACTGGAGAGAGAAGAGAGAGAGAAGAAAAGCAGTCTCGTGCCATCTCTATTTGCACCACGAGCCACTTCTCGCTTGCTAGTGTGAATGTCGGCTTACGGGTGTGAACTCGGGGTGAAAAGGTCACGTTAATCTCTCTTTTTCCACCGTGAAATCCTCCGAGGAGAACTTTCCCCAGTCCCAGCGAGAGCCGCTTTAATACGGACGGCTGTGGAGCATCAGCGAGGCGGCTGGGGATCAGAGGTGTGTGACTGACTCCCCGCTGCTCTGCCTCTAATCCTCCTCTCTCAGCAGCTCC
Organism: Pangasius macronema; assembly: GCA_037577455.1. Taxonomy (NCBI): domain Eukaryota; kingdom Metazoa; phylum Chordata; class Actinopteri; order Siluriformes; family Pangasiidae; genus Pangasius; species Pangasius macronema. Next base: position 3,442,856 of record CM074948.1, on the reverse strand, counting down.
ATCCCACCAAGCCCACACCACTGCTGAGAGTGTGTGTGTGTGTGTGTGTGTGTGTGTTTTTATAAAAAAAAAAAAATTCAGTAAACAGTAAAAACAAACAAGTAGATTTCTGATACAGCAGTGTTTTTAAAATCGCTTCGTCTCTTGGCCCTTATAGAAACTGGGAAAAGGTTCAAAATGGCCGACGTCTGTCACTGTCGATCTGCTCACACTGTCTGTGTCGAGTGTCACTACCGTTAAGATTATTCTAATTATTAAATAATCATTTGTTGTGGACTTACTGGATGTTTTTTTGGTTGTCTTTCAGCTGAAAGAAAAAATAATAATAAAAAAAATCGCCGCTTTTGATCATTTTCGGCCAAAACATTTCAGTGATATCTCTATTAAACATAGCTAGCTGATGTTAGCTATAGCCTATACGTCTCTAATGTTAGCCACACACACACACACACACACACACACACACACACACACACACAGTTAGGTCCAGAAGTGGTTACACTTCGATCACATCTTGTTGTTGAACCTGAACTGAACCTGTCCGTCAGCGTCCTCCTAAACTCTCAGCGCAGCTCCCGATGGCTCGCTCTGAATGCTGAGCGTCTCCTTCACGTGACCTTCCGCACGCTCTGTACCGCTCTCCCCATACGTGATCGTTATCGATTAGCCACAGGCTTATGGTACACGGCCGGGGCTGGGCCATGTGACGATATGATCACGATATCACGATAAAATAAACCGTATCGCGATGCTCCTTCTTCTGGGAGTATCAGTATCAAAAAACAGAAATTAAACTGAACAGAAATAAAAATAAATAAATAAATATAATAAAAATATAATTTAAATAATACATTTTATTTTAAAATAAAATAATTAAAATAAAATATATTTGTCTTTATTTTAATAAATAATAATTAATAATAGTGCAGAAAAAAATTAAAACAAATATATATATAAATTTATAAAACATTTATATATATATTTAAAAATATATATACAAAGTGAAAATGTCTTCAGGTATTGAGGTGATAGAGTATTTTTACCAACTGTAAATTAATTTGTTGATAAATGTTGCTATAGTTTGATAAATATTTTATTGCTCCTTAAATCTTTTTTTTGACGTGATATCCCGAGCCAGTTGTTTTGCATCAGGTGAAGAGGAAAGAAAAGAATAAATAACACAAAGGATTACGCAACTCAGCGCTAAATCTCCAAGTACGTTTTAGCCGGCCTTGAGGATGAGTCAGAATTTAAAAAAGAAAGAAAGAAAGAAAGAAAGAAAGAAAGAAAGAAAGAGCAGTCAGTGATGAATTGCTACTCACTTCTCTGAGTCCGTTTGCTATTTATTTATTTGTTTGTTTATTTGTTTGTTTGTTTGATTGATTGATTTGTGCCGTGATGCAAAATTGCCGACGCTTCTGAAAAAAAAACCCAAATAAATTAAATTGAATTAAATTAAAAGCAAAATAAAATAAAATAAAATAAATGTGGTTAAATTGAATGCTTCTGATATTTGGTCCTACAATTGTCAGTTTTTATTTGCAAATTATATCAAATATAGCTACTAACTTGCTAAAATATATTACTTGATAAAAAAAAAAAAAGTTGACAAAACATTAATTAATGACGCATTTACAGATTTATTGCAGATTTATGAGTCCGTGAGTCTGGTGGTGTAGCGTAGCGATAAGAGACAGAAGTTTCGGTGCTATTTCGTGCCACTGGTGTGAAAAGTTGACGCTCGGCAGCACTTCTGAGAAAACCGACACCCTTCGGCAGAGCGAGAAAAGAAAGATATTTCACTGCTGAAGTTTTTTTCCACGTCGAGAAATGAATATTAACATACAGACTTGATCATGTTCTTGTCGAACCGTAGCTATGACGATACGCCCGAATGTGTGTTTGTAAAGCAGAGAATCCCTTCAGATGCACAACAGTAACGTAAATAAAACGATAACGGATTAGGATTAAACACCACCACCAGTTACACTCGAGCTCTAAACGTTGGCGTTTATGAGTGTGTTTAAGTGGACGGCAGGCTGGCGGCGTTTGTTGCCCTGGCAACCAGCTAACACGTTTGTGAAGGTGCAAAGTATATAAGGCTGAAATGACGAACGTCAAACGACGGGAGTGAAAGAGTTAGCGGGTGAGATCCATCTGTAGTGCTAAGACTGAGAGAGATCCAGGCCAGGAAAGCATATTTCACACCGAACTCGTGCTTTACGCCAGCGCGGCACGGGAGAGATACCACATCAGGGTCGGCACACGGAGACCAACCCGGCTCGCTACTCACCTGCAATTAGTGCTCAAGGAATCAGCTAGTGCATTTTTCCTTCACTGCCATGATAACATTAACCACATTACTATTTATTAGGTGAAGTCTCTGTTAAAACTTCACCAAACCACCGCACACTGGCTGACCGCCAATCAACCACCTCACACAGGCTGACCGCCAATCAACCACCTCACACAGGCTGACCGCCAATCAACCACCTCACACAGGCTGACCGCTAATAAACCACCTCGCACTGGCTGGCCGCCAATCAACCACCTCACACAGGCTGACCGCCAATCAACCACCTCACACAGGCTGACCGCCAATCAACCACCTCACACAGGCTGACCGCTAATAAACCACCTCGCACTGGCTGGCCGCCAATCAACCACCTCACACAGGCTGACCGCCAATCAACCACCTCACACAGGCTGACCGCCAATCAACCACCTCA
>CM074948.1:3427662-3439925 GCA_037577455.1 Pangasius macronema | reverse complement strand
ACCGCCAATCAACCACCTCACACAGGCTGACCGCCAATCAACCACCTCACACAGGCTGACCGCTAATAAACCACCTCACGCAGGCTGACCGCCAATCAACCACCTCACACTGGCTGACCGCCAATCAACCACCTCACACCGGCTGACCGCCGATCAACCACCTCACACCGGCTGACCGCCAATCAACCACCTCACACAGGCTGACCGCCAATCAACCACCTCACACCGGCTGACCGCCAATCAACCACCTCACACAGGCTGACCGCCGATCAACCACCTCACACTGGCTGACCGCTAATAAAGTACCACATATTGAACGATTACTAATATATGCTACTGTTACTAACAAAGCTTGTATTTGCTGTCTAATAGTAAACTACGACATTTTTCTACGTCTACCAATAAACATTGTCACATTAGCTACCTACCGGTAGACTAGCTACAGATTTCTAGTATTTACTAGAAACCAACTACCCTAACTTGTTCTATCTGCTAATAAACCACCTAACTTTTGAAACATTTTGAATTTGAAAGCTTTATAAAGAGATTCTGAGCGAAGGTGAAGACATTTAAGCGTCTCTACGCTGGAACTCCACGAGAACCCCATCATGGTCACAGGTTTCCAGCACCAGAGCGTGAGCGCCGAGGCTTGTGGGTAATATAGTTAAGAGATTCAGAGTGGGGGCTGAAGAGCTTTCCTGGGCCGTGCTGATTAAACCTGGCCTAGTTTCAAGATTAGAAGCACAAAAAATAATAATACTGGCAGCAAACAAAGTAATGTTCTACTGAAGTGGTCTAAAGATAAACCCCAGTTTCATCACCAAGACAAGTTAACCCAAATTTTCTTCAGAGAAACGTTTCAAATATATATATTTTTATTTGAAATGATTTCTAAAAACCGCTAACAACCCGGTGTTGAAGTATCATTTTTTTTTAATCGAATTTTATATTAGTGTTAATTAACAATCAGCTTTTTTCAGCAGCTACTCGGCTGATGATGACGACACACTAGAAAGAAAGAAAGAAAGAAAGAAAGAAAGAAAGAAAGAAAGAAAGAAAGAAAGAAGTCCTGGTTAAAGAGCACTAAGAGTAAATAATTGAGGTTATGAGTGCGGTATCCTGATTTAGCTGAAGGCTCTGGTTTATTTCTCACAGCTGAAAAAGCCTTTTGGTTCATCTGAACTGAGAAACGCACCACTGCCTTCAGCTTTCAGCGTCCGGGTCCAAAAAAGTAACACACACACACACACACACACACACACACACACACACAAAATACGTTCCAGTCAATTTATAAAGAGATAAAGTCCATAAAAGCGAGCGCCAGTACATTCGGATTAAGGATCACTAAAACACTGAGGTAATAAAAATAGCAGCTCTGCTCACACATAAGAACGTTTACAACCGCGTCTGACAAACTTCAGGCTTCGAAGCCAACGCAAGCTCGTGGACCTTTAACCTCCGAGTTTTATTTACTTTTCCGACATCTTATCTGAAGGTAGCGCGGCCGGTACGGGGCTGAGGAGGAGTGTGTAAAGTGACGGTCCGGTTTCTGAAGTGCTAACCTGTGACAGAGTGACCAGGTCAGGAATTCATCCACAAACACAGCTAATGGAGGAAGAGATTCGGACTGCCAGGTTTAAAGAAGGAAAGAAAATTAGAACGGATAAATGAATCAATCTCTGTAGATTAACACTCTCATAAACAATTATTTAAATGATTAAAAATAAAACTAACCACAAATCTGCGCCACGCTAACAAGTAAAAAATCTCACATTTGCTATCTACTAGCAAACAAGCTAACATTGAATTTCTTCTAGTAAAGTACCCAATATTTGCTAACTACTAATAACTAGCTCACATTTGCTAACTAGTTAATAGTTAGCAAATGCCACCTACCTAATATCTGCTAACTACTAGTAAGCTGTTTGCTATTAGTTAGCAAATATTAGGTAGGTGGCATTTGCTAGCTTCCAGTAAACTAACTCCTGTTTGCTCTCTCTGAGTAAGAGTTCACATTCGATAACTACTAGTAAGCTATTTGCTAACCACTATTAAACTAGGCAACTCTTGCTCGCTACAAGTAACCTTGCTCATGTTTTCTACCTACTAGTAAAAGGTCATAATTTGATAACTACTAGTAAACAACTCAAGTTCTACCAAATAGTAAATTGACTTGCACTTCTTAACTGCTAGAAAACTAGTTTGGATTTGCTAACTATTAGTAAACTGCCTAACATTTTACCTCACATTTTTTTTTAATCTATTAGTAAACTAGCTTACATTTGCTGCCTGGTTGTAAATTACCTCACGTTAGCTGTTTACTAGAATACTAGCTAACATCATCTGAAGTACCTGGTATTTGCTATCCACTAGTAAACTTGGCTAACTACTAGCAAAGCAGCCTGCAACTGCGATCTACTAATAAACTACTACTTTCTAGTAGTGTACTAGTTCACATTTGCTATCTACTAGTAAACTAGCTGGCATTTGTCAACTACTAGTTAAGTTCCTCACTAATATTTTTTTAAGTGAGCTAGCTTAGCACAAAGGTTCTCCCTAATAATTAGCTTATTAAATTTAGCTCCATGTTTTAAAAAAAATATCCAAATGCTAATCCTTTTTCAGAATCAGCCATCTTGTTTTTTTTTTAAATCAAGTCTCTAAGTGTAACAACCCTGTCACTATCCAGCACCGTAATAACTCCTTATTCAGTTTTATTATTATTAGCGACGTTAGCGTGTTTTTTGACTGAAGTGCTGCTTCGAGTCGTGTGAGGGAGGACGGTCATGTCGCTCTCTCAGCCGCGGACCTGGAGAGATGGTGTGTCTCCCTCCCGCCTTTTTATTTTTTCCCCCCTCAAACATGCCTGGCATGCCGAAGGAGCCAGCGTACATTCCACACATTCCTCAGAGACACGAGGGAGAGGAGGGACGGAGGGACGGAGGGGGGGATTTCCGGTTGTTTCTGTCAGAAAGACGTGAGACGAAGATAAGCGGACGAAAGGGAAATACAAGAAGTGCTTTCTCCACCCTGTTACTGAACGTGTGTGTGTGTGTGTGTGTGTGTGTGTGTGTGTGTAGAAGTAGAGAGAGAGCGAGAGAGTGTGTGTGTGTGGTTCTTGCTGGAGGGGGGATGGGGTAGAAAGTATGTGGGTGTGAGAGAGCCACACACTCTCTCACTCATACACACACACACACACGTACATGCATGCACGCACGCACACACTCTCGATCTTGTTCTCTCTCTACTTCCACACACACACACACACACACACACACACACACACACACACACAGTCAGTAAGAATCTGACTAACGGACACGCCGGAAGGCCGATAACTCAGGTGACCTCTCCTTAATCTGAGTCACACGGCAGGCGCATTAGCCGCCTCGGCTGTCATGCTTAACCTGCAGCACACTGCATGACTCACTCGCATACTGAAAATAAAAACGGAGCCGTGTGACACAGCACTTTACCACAACGTTCACCACAACTAAAGACCGTCGAACAGGAGGCAGAGGCTAATACGCTCCACGCCACTCCGCTCCACACGTACCAGGCGTGCTAGCTGAACCAGATTAACGCAGAGACGACAGCGGCTGAAACGTACACGCGTCACATTTAACCTGCACTCAGAGGGAAACAAGCCTTCAACTTCAAACTGCTCAAACATGGCGACCTGCGCTGAATAATTACCTCACACGCATGAAGGTCAATGCTCCTAGTGTTCCTGTCACGTGATTTCTCTGTTGCTCTCCGAGTGAACTTAACAAGAGGCTAAAAATACCTCGCAGATTTCTTAAAACACAAACTTCTTTTGCTTATATGTTAGCCATACTTGCTGTCAAGTTTCACAATGCAGGTGTGCTATAACGCAGCTAGCTATTGGTAGCTATACTGCTATACTTGATTTACGCTACGTGCTTCATGCTAGCTTCGTTGGCGGATTAGCGGCGCAAGCTAGCTGCACGAGCTACATACACCCAACAGAGACTTCGTATTTTTCTTCGTATCGTCTCTATACGAACACACTGAGAGTTCGTATATGACAGATGGAACCAAAGTTATACGTTTTCTTCCGTTTTATATACGCGCACCAGGTCCGAGAAATCACCCGAGCCAATCGTTTTGCTTTAACGTGTCGTCGCTAATTTGCATAGAATTGAGAAAATCTCTATTCGGATGTCTCTCGTCTCACTGTCGCTAGTGTGAACGCAGGGTTAAAGACGTTCTGCCAACACTTTGCGCTGCTTTTTAATTATTTATACGTCTAATTCACGTCTTTTATTTCCTTCTTACTTTCTTTGATTGTGTGTTTAGCCACGTCAAGTGCTCTGAATGTCCAGTATGTGTGAAATGTGCTGGAGAAATAAACTGGTCTTGGCTGCACTGACAGAATTATTAGACATGTTGCTTTTTTCGACTAAACAAACCGAATCTATCGCTGATGCTGCTTCTCTCTCTCACACACACACACACACACACACACACACACACCCCATCCGTATTCACACCATCGCTGCTGTCCCCAGCTGAGTGAATGAAAGCACTTCCTGCCGCTCTCTCACCCTCTAATGCAGTGGATCTCGCTGAGACAGTAGCAAATCACTTGCCAAGAACAACGAGGCCGCGCTGCATCCGAATGAGCCGAGAGAGATGCCGTTTAACGAGCCCCCTTCTCACCCCCACCACCCCCCGTTTAGGGCCCCTCCGTCCATTCCAGCCCCAGCGCTTTCAGTGCCATGATAATGGAGCGAGAGCCGGAACACGGCCGCGATCCAAGCACCATAAGTCGGCCACTGCGGCTTTGTGCCCGTGTCATGCGCGTCCGTGGGAGCAGAACGCGCTGCCATGTTTTGTCGCAGACAATAAGAAAGCAATGAGAGGGTAGTGTGTGTGTTTGTGTGTGTGTGTGTGTGTGTGTGAGCAGAGGAAGTTAGTCTGCGAGAATGAGAGACAGAGAGAGAGAGAGAGAGAGAGAGAGAGACGTTTGAAATAAATAAACAAGTTCACAGTGAATGCCGCTGCTCGCAATGCCATTGGCTATATATATGTATGTGTGTGTGTGTGTGTGTGTGTGTGTGTGTGTAGCCCCAGGAGACTCAGCAGGGTGGACCACATGTGTGCACAGACGTGGTTAAATATTTACGCACGCATCAGCAGCTGCACAGATCTGATGCTCGAGGGCGACTCGATGCTCAACTCGGCCGCTGGAATTTAATCACTGACCGTTTTTAGACCTGCGTTGTGATGTCATAATAATGAGACCTTGTTTTTTTTTGTTCTTCTTCTTCATGAATGCATTTGTACAATCGTGGAAGAACTGTTTCTAGGGATAGTCCATCAACATCGGCAGTGACATCGAAATCATCATTAGAACTGCCTGTGTGACATCATCATTAAGGGACCAGAGTTCTGCGTGTACAGCGGTCACGCCAATTCCTCCGAAGCAAGATGTGTGACATCATCGACTGTGACGTCACAACACGTGTGTTCAAAAACAAACCGTCATCCTTAGATCTGTCTTAGTTACATCATCAAAAAGGGACCTTGTTATTTTCACGTTCTAGACTCGGGGCAGCACGGTTATGGTACAGTCACATCAATCCGACAAGGCACAATGTACGTGTGTGTGTGTGTGTGTGTGTGTGTGTGTGTGTGTGTGTGTGTGTGTGGGGCAACATCAGTTGTGGCATCACAATACAAGATCCTAAAAGCAAATCTTCACTTCTTTCCTTGGAGCCACTATTAAAAATAAATCTTAAGAAATAAATGAGCAAAGACGCAACGGCTTAAGAGGTCATCAAAACATCACACGAGTTATAACGACGAGAGAAAGAAGGAGGAAAAGAAAGAGGAAAAGAAAGAGGAAAAGAAGGAGGAAAAGAAGCCTTACGAAGTCAATGTCACAAGAAATGCGAGAAATCACGCTGGAGGACGAGTGCGAAGTTTTTCTAACAAAAACACGAAAAATGCTTAACTTCCTGCGTGACCGTTTGCGCACGTGACTGCTGCCAGGCTCCCCCCTCTGCGTACACGTTCTGCGGTGTCGTCGGGATGGCGTGTGATTGTTACTCGATGACTGACAGCACCAGAGTGCGATGACGATAACTTCGGAATTAACGTGAAAAATCGCAGACATTGAGAAATGCGCTAGTTAAGATTTCGAGCTTGTTTTAACTCGGAGAACTGATGAAAAGACGCTTGGCCGTGGTGATAGTTTATTGTTTTTCTCGTTATTAAAGTGTCTTTGACGTGATATGAAACTCACGTATCCGGTGATATTATAAATGACGCAAAAAAGAAAAAAAAAAAAAGATGTAGTAGTAGTTTCGTCTTGAGTAAACGCTCGCTCTGTTGTGATAAACACCGTGTAGTTAGCGCTAGTTAAGCGAGCTAGCCAGGAGGCGTGCCATTACACTTTCAAGCTTAATGATCTCGAGCTCAAATACAAACCCTCCACGGTAAATTATACACTAAACCACCTGCTCTAAAAAAGAAAAAAAGACAGAGAGAATAACAAATTTAAAAAAAAGACGATTTCTCAAGATGACTCAGCGCCCCGGCTCTATAAACATGACATCTGATCTTTCTGAGCCACTGAACTGACGCGACTGGTTTCAATATGGAAAGTAAGATCTTCTCAAACCTTCTGCACTGCAGAATAACCTCCACTTCACTACTACAGATTTACTTCATCAACCTAATCCAGGTACTCAGATATCAGGCTCGTTATTTACCATACGATAATACGATGATACGATGATACTTTGGCTTTATCGTTCACTGGAGTTGACGAGGTTTTGGGAGTCCAGCAGGCGACTGGGTTGTGATTTGCACCATTGTAGCGGACGCTGGTCACGTCATTATCACGTCCAATCAAACGCAGGATCCCACACACACACGACCACAAACAGCACTGATATACGGCCACGGAAATAAAATGATAAGATGATAAAGTAGCACTGCGTGACCTGATGATATAACATCCAGATCGTGAGAAATGATGTCACAATATACTTCTGGAGATATCACAATATATCTTTTTTTTTTTTTTTTTTTTTTTTAAATAATTACAAACTGACTTGGGAGCAGATAATGTGGCAAAATTTTTGTATTTATATTAAATTTATCATAATTTATTTTAATAATAAAATTTTTTTAATTTTCCTGTAATGTTACATTTTTTTTTTTTTTTAAATAAATGTGTTATATTTTTTAAATGAAAATGCTATTTTTTTTTTTAAATCTGAAAACACAAACATTTATTATGGCTTATTTACTTACTCATTATTAATAACAAACAAATCCGTTATTATTTAAACGAACGGTTTTTAAACGAAGTTTATGATCACGTATCGAGGATCGTAGAAATTCAGGGTGTGATATTTTTGTCACATCTCCCCGCCCCTATGATAAAGTTTCAGATTTTTTTTTTTTTTTTTTTTTTTGTCTTTTCTGGTAATTTCTAGTGTTGCATTTACAAAATCAGTGCAGGTTGCAACAAAGGTTGTCAAACAACAACAACAACAACAACAACAACAACAACAACGTGACACTGTTTCCAGCTGTGACTAATCCGCCTCCTTAGATCTTCCACTTCTTTCTTTTTGTTTTTTTGGAAAGGCTTCGCATTCCTCTTTCCGTTCCTAATATACGAACAATCCAGCTGCTAGATCAGGGGATGTCAATCTCGAACGCACGGCCCACGGGCCACATCTGGCCGGATAAAAGCTCTAATCTGACTCGCAAATGAATTCAGAAACCCTGCACTGAATTAAAGCCGTCTTGCCGAGAGTAATTGAATTCAAACAGTCGGGGAAAAGAGAGAGAGAGAGAGAGAGAGAGAGAGAGAGAGAGAGAGATGTTATTCCACCAGGGATCGTAAACTCAGAGCTATAAACTCAGCTACTGACTAAACGCGCTAACGGTAAGTCGGTTCTTCATTAGCGAGCTACTTCATCTGACATGTAATCCAAAACGAAGTGCGTTTCACTTCCAGGTGTGGGAATGGGCAAGGGGGTGAAAACTTCTGAGCGCTCTCCGTATCCGACACCCTGCACGGCGTGTGATTTGAGACGGAGACGCTGTTCGTTACCCGATGAGGCGAATCAGGTGCGTCCCAGACGGAAGCGCATCAAGGACACACAGGAGTGAACATCTGTGTGATCTCAGCAGGGGTGTATAAAGCATCACACACACACACACACACACACACACACACACACACACACACACACACACACACACACACACGTCCGCTAGCCATATTAATAGTTAAATCTGCCATATAGGTCACACTGTAGGTGTAGAATTACTGGCTGTAGAATTACTGATGCCTGGTCCATCAATGCAACACAGAGGAGATATTACTTGTGTATTTGTGGTAGGAGTGTGTGTGTGTGTGTGTGTGTGAGAGAGAGAGAGAGAAAGATCAGGTACATGCTTTGCGGCAACGGACCCGGAAGCACTGATCCAACGTTCACACTGGCAGGCGACTAGCTGCTTTCGGATGTAGCCGTTTGTGGGCGTGGCCTGTTCAGCCATGAGTAACAGTAGTAGCTAGCTACACACAGCTAAAACCAACACAAATTAAATAACAGTAAACGGGAATGTTTGATGTATGTTATACGCTACACTTAAAACTAGCTTCGGTGGAAGATTCGTAGCGAGCAACCTAGCTGCGTACGCTCAGCAGGGGTGTCCGTAACGTCTCTACACACGTTTAATGAGCTGTCGTACGTGACACCATGGGTCTAAGCTTTTCTCCCTAACTGCATGTAGGAATTACGCTGTGAGCGGGGAACTGAAGAAACGGCGGACTACAGGCTCTGTAAGATTAGTCCGAGGAATCCCTCGAGATACTCGCTTGGATTCGTCGCTTCCGCGTCACAGGGAATTTGAACAGAATTCAGCGTTTTGTCGCACCGGTACGCAGAAAGTGAACGGACGCGTGTCGTTTTGTCGCTTGCCGGTGTGAACGTGGGGTCTGTGTGTCAGAACCAAACACTGTGCAAAGAGCGTAAAGACTCAAGAGTAAGCAGGGTGTTACCTGCGTAGAAGCGCAGTAGGGACCCTAACTCTGTGTTCATGCCTTCCTCCTGGACGCGCCACGGATCCTTAAAGCCCAGCTTGAACAGGAAGTCGTTCTGCAGCTGCAGAGGTCGTTCGTCCGGGGCGAGCCGACGCGCCGCCTCCCCGTGCAGTTGCACGTACAGCGCCGGAGAGGAGTCGTGCTCGGACGCAGAGCCCACACGGGACCGGGATACCGGGGACGTGGGAGCGTCGGGCTCGTCGCCCAGCTTGGATACGGAATCCGAGGTCAGGCTCATTTGCTCGGGTCGGTCCTTAACGTCGTCAGTAAAGTTATCCAGTTCTGGTAAGATGGGGTCAGCGGCGCCGCTCGGAGGTCCTTCGAGTTCAAGCTCGTCCGAGGAGCTGCCGTACGTATCGAGACCCTCAGTGGCGCTGTCGAACGCCGGACTCAGCGCAGACGCGTCCGTCCCTAACACCATGTCGTCGCTCAGGGAGTCCCGGTGCTCGCCGAGCTTAGAGCTGAGCTCGTCGTCCGAGACCGAGTTTCGGCCACGGATACCCGCGCACTCGTCGTCGCCCTCGTCGTCGTCGTCATTCGGAATGCGCGAATTGTCCAGGACGTCGGAGTCCGAACGCGGTGAAAACAGTCCCGCATCGGGAACCGTCTGGAGCAATAAGAGTCTCAACCTGTCACTCGGTTCCGACCCGATATCCCCGACGATGTCCTGTCTGCTGCGACAGTTCCCGTTGACGTCGGTGGTCGGGTGTAGTCTGGCCCCGATGCGCACCACAGAGGCGGTTTTGCCGCCTAGCTGGCTCAGACGCAGGGCGATCTCCGACGCGGTGGTCTCCAGCGTGCACAGGACGGGCCTCGGTGGGCTGGAGGGCGCGAGCTTGTCGTGGACATGGACAGACCCGCGGTGCAGATCGGCGCGGATCCACTGACGGTCGGCCGGCTGGAGCTGCGCGTTCTGCCGACGCTTCAGCAACGTCTTGCGGTCCAGTGTGGAGGAGGAAGGCGGCACCGACACCGAGACCGGGTTCATCTTCCCGGTGGCGGCGGTGGCGGACAGGTTCCTCTTCAGCCGCCGCCTTTTTAAGAGCAACGAGTTGGAGTTGCCCGTAAATCCCCGGCCGCTCTTCGAGGTTTTCACAGCCGCTTTGCTGCTCATGTTTAACCCCGCGGCTGGCTGCGTGCACCGGTTCCCGTTAAGGACGTCTATCCGCGGCGGAGCTGTCGTCTGTCTACCGCCGCCGCCGCCATCATCACCGACCCCGGGTCTCAGGGCCACCGACACCGCGGTGGGACTTTTCAACTTGTTATCTAAACCGGATTTCCAAGAGTTTCCCTCCGCCAGCCTCGCGCTTTCCATCTTCCGTGAAGAAACGGGGATCCAGCCCGCGTCGTGCTCCGTCTCAGCCTATCTGCGCCGCGTAAAGATGGACACGGGAGCAGTCCGCCGTCTGAGCGGCGCAGTCAGCCCGCCGGACATCGAGAAGAACGCACGTCGCTCGGTTCCCGTCGGTAAAAACGTCGTCGCGTGCCTGTCAAAGCTAACGGGGCAGAAGGAAGCTCGAGCAGCGGTGCGAGAGGGCGGTGACGCCACTATGCGTCTCATTTACGCAGAAATGTATACTAGCTACGCAGCTATGTATGCGCAACATGAAAGTCGCCCGACCTCTTTACGCAAATCTACAGTTACATATTCATGAGGCATGAGGCGACGCCGACAAAATGGCGCCCATGGCCTCGGGGTGTTGTGTTTGAGATTGGGAAATGTAGTTCTCAGTGAGCTGAATCAGCGTCTCAATTCGCTTATATGGACTACATTTCCCATGAGGCGTTGCGAACAGCCAATGGCGGCCGTTCAAAACCTTACAGCGTTGGCAGGTAATGTAGTTTACGCATCACCTGCAACCACAAATTAAAATAAACTAAAAAAAAAACGGTTTTAACTTTTTATAAAATTCATTTGTGTATTAATGAAACGTTTGTAGGTGACACAGAAACCGTAAATGAACTGCTCATAATTATATTTTGTTTCCTTTTTACGTTCTCTCTCACAACGTAGCCAAGGTTACAGGTCTTGACGTAAATACGAACTTTCATACAAGTTTTATATATTATTATTTTTTAAGTAGTCGCTTCCATTAACATCTTGATAGTGAAGGGAGTGAAACTAGATTCGCCATTTTGAAAACTTGCTCTAAAGTTACTCCGCTTTCGCCCCACTTTTATTTAAATCCCACCTGCTTTGCTTGTACGTAAGTCCCGCCTCCTGATTTAGGATTGGTTAATATGGTCTCGCCTTCTCCGCTTTACGTCATACGCCCACGTTTTCCTCCAATCACCGACGTTCTGTCGGAATACGGGTGGGATGAAAACGAATAGCCCGCAAACAAACAGTGAACTTCCGCCATCTAGTGCTGTCTTTTAGTCAGTGACCAAACGGAAATAATTTAATGGCTTTAAACATGAAGATGAAGATGAAGGCGTCGTCTTTGGGGATGATTGTTCAGTGTTTAATGCGTGTTAGTCATGTTAATGTAGGTTTTAAACAGTAATCCCTGTGGATTTCCCTGCTTTTGGGGAGTTCTTGCTCTTTTCAGTGAATCAGAAATTTGACTCATCAGAGTCGATTCTTTAGGATCCCAAACGACTCATTGCCATTTCCCCCCTAAATTAAAGAGTTTAAGATATATAGGCCAGCGATTTTTCTTCATTGCTGCTGAATGAAATCTTACTCTACTTTCGAAATAACAATATAACATTACTTTCCATTACATTTTATAAAATAGAATCAAATGATTGTTAGCCTAAATGCAATGCATTGACGAAAAACAGTAAGCATCCCTGCCTGGCTCTCTGTGTCCTGCTGTGTCTGAGCTGTGTTATGAGGATTTATTTTCATTTATCCTGAGAACTGAGCACTTTTTATAATAAACTTGTTTCCTACACACAGATGAGAGTCAAACACACAACTCAATATTCACCTAAATGAACAGTTCAGAGGACGGACAGAGATTTCAGTGGAAGCATTTAAGAGCTTACTGATGATGAATGAATGAATAATGTCACTGCCTATTCCCTTTATGGATTGATGATAAATAAATAAATAAGTTTTTCTTGCAACATCTTCACCATTTTATCAGCGAGAGTCAAGGGGAAGGTGAACGAGACAGTGGTGAGAGCGGCCATGCTGTATGGTTTAGAGACAGTGGCA
>CM074948.1:3408500-3419226 GCA_037577455.1 Pangasius macronema | reverse complement strand
ATGAGGAGATGAAGCTAGTGGGTGCAAGTGTTGAGGATGCAGAAGATAGGGATAGGTGGAGAGTGATGATTCGCTGAAGAAGAAGGTGGAAAAACTAAATTTTCAGAAGTCTGCACATCCAGACAGAGTCTGAATGAAGCCAAACTGGACCAGACAAATGCATGAAGCATTCACAAAGGCTTCGCAAGAGACAGTCTGTTCTTTTCAGGTGAAGAACAGAATATAATCATCTTTTGACTCACTCCTAAAAAGCCCTTTGTAACAAGAAGCAGTAATGTGTAATTCCAGATGAATCATTTGACATCAATAGGTGCTATATGAGACCCTGCGAGGTAAGAAGCTGTTTCAGAGCCACGGCACTATTACTCGGCGAGAGACGAACTGCCAAAAGCCAGACTAGACTTTGGAGTGTGTGTATGGGCGACAACGTTACACTTGAAATGTAAAATGTGCAGTCTGACTCTGATTGCAGACTGCATCTCACCTTGCGCGTAAGTCTCCGTTTGATTTCCCTCTTCTCCTCCAGCTCCTCTTGTTCGTTCCGTGCTGCAGGAAGTGAACAGGAAAAAGAAAGTAAGATACCACCTGGAATTTATGCATTCATGTCCATGAAAAAAAAAGTGCTTGAGACTCAAGTTTTGAAAGAGAGTCTGATAACCACTAACCATGGCAAGTGATGAGAATGCCTTGAGAAATCCCTGATCAACATTCTCCACAGGTTATGATGCAATCTGAATGCTAAGCTAGCACACGCTTTTCTCATAAAGAGAACTTCAGAGAAAACTGGGCCAGCGGAGGACGCTCAATTCAGTGAGGCTTAGAGGAGGAAAAACCAAAACAAGCCTTTCCCCTGAGTTCTCGTCGCTGGACGACTTTCCCGCGTGTTATCATGAGCAAAGCCTCGGGTTTCTCAGGCTGAAAAACTGTCGGGAACATAGCAGAAAGAGATTCTGCCCTTTGGCATCCGAAACACACCCAGTATATAAAAGTAAAAAAAAAACGTAACTCCAAAGTCCCACTGGATTTTGCGTTCGTATAAAAGAGGATTTTTTTTTTAATGCATATTTTGAAGAGGGAATCTAGGTCACTCTGTGCTCCAAACACTGAAACTGTCCTTCACTTACAGAAGAGAGACTTCACTAAACCCAGCGCAGGTATTACAGCAAAAACTTAAGACTTTTACAGTCTTCCTTTAGAGGACTGTAAAAACTTTCCAAGCTAAACCAATATATCCTCATCCATCATGCGGCCGTTTAATGCAATAACGTGCGTTATTGTGTCTCAGTAAGTCATGAACTGCTTTACACTGGTTCCATGCAACTTGGCTTCTTTCATCTTGGCTTTTATCCAAAGCAACTTACAGTTAAGAAACTCACAACCTTCTGATTAGCAAATTAATGCCTTAACCACTGAATCACCTCTTCCCCCTACAGCCCCCAAAACACCACTCCTCAAATGGAGAAACCTTTGAATGTCATGTAAGATGAGAAGCTTGCATTTGACCAATAAGGGCCTTTCAGTACGGCAGGTTCCACCCAGTAGAGCTGCAGAAAAAGTACCTACACTGGACCAGGAACTGGAACTACATTCTAGGAACCAAAGTTGGCCCTGAAATGCACCGACAGTTCCCGAGTTCCTAAAAAACATTCTTGCTGCAGAACATCCCCATTTGGTACAGCTAGCTCTCTCATCTTTAGCTGCTAACATACAGCAAACAAAAGCATTTTGGCGAAAGCAAACATTATTTTGCAATGGAATTCTGCTGACGGTATTTTGGTGAGACGATTTTGGCGGTCCCTGGTGGTCTAGTGGCTAAGCATCCCACGCTCTCACCGGCATGGCCTGGGTTCGATTTCCAGGTAGGGAACCAACCCAACCTCTGGGAGCGTACTCTCAGTGCCGGTCCCAAGCCCGGATAAAACTGAAGGGTTGTGAAGGGCATCCAGCGTAAAACCTGTGCCAAATCAAACATGCGGCCCAATGAGCCACTGTGGCGACCCCTAACGAGAACAACCGAAAGAACAACAGCAACATTCTCCATTTGAGGAAGTTTCAGGAAAAAGATGTGTATAGAAAAAACAGCTTGATGTTTTACATACTTATGGGAGTAAACAGACCAAACCAGAACACTCACGTTTCAGGATGTTTCGCTGCTCCAGCTCCTCTGCTGTGGGTCTTTGGCTCAGTCTCCTGCGCAGGCAGACACACACACACACACACACACACACACACACACACACACACACACACACACACACACACACAGTCAGTACCTTACAGTGGACAGCTGTATACTGTTGCACTGGTGTGAAAATTCACACTTGCCTGAAAAGACAAGCAACGTGAAAGCAGGAGTGTTTGACTTGAGGAATGAGGAACCCTGAGAAATCAACAGCAGTTTAACATTTTTCCTCATTTAAACCCAGTCGAAACTTGTCAGAGAATCACTGAACCTGTGAATACGGTGTGTTAGAAAAGGAAAAGCAGGGTTGCTGTGGAGTCATGGCCTTCAGGACCAGACGTAGTGAGGAATGGCCAAAGGTAGGGAGGGATGAATGGATTAATGAACAGAGGTAAGGAGAGATGGAAGGTTGGATGAATTGACCAGAAGTATGAAAGGGGTGAGGAATAGAAAGACAGCCAGAGGCAGGAAGAGATGAATGGATGGGCAGACTGCCAAAGGCTGGAGAGGAAGAAAAAGATAGATGGACAGAGGTAGGGAAGAATAGACAGAGGTAATGAGAGATGGGTGGATGAATGGACAGATGGACGGACAGATGGATGGATGGATGGATGGAGATGACCAGAGGTATGAAGGGGGTGAGGAACAGAGAGATGGCCAGATGGCCAAAGGTAGGGAGGAATGGAGTGAATGCACAGACTGCCAGAAAAAGAGAGGAATGGTAGCATGGATAGATAGCATGGATGGCCAGTGGTAGGGAGGAATAAAAGATGGACAGACAGCCAGAAGTAGGAGGTGACAGATGAATGGGTGGACATACAGAGGTAGGGAGGGGCGGACGGATGGCCAGAGGTAATGAGAAATGGAAGCATGGGTAGACTTATGGCCAGACGTAAGGAGAGATAGGTGAACAGAGGGACAGACAAAGGTAGGGATAGAAATAGATGTTAAGTCAGACAGATGTATGGAGGGATGGAAGTATGGAAGGAAAGACAGCCAGAGGTAGGCAGGGATGAATGGATGAATGGAAGAACGGAGTTAAAGAGGGATAAATGGATAGAAAGCTGGCTAAAGTTGGACAAAAGGTATGGAGGGATGGAAGTATGGCTTGACAAACAGACAGATGTAGGGAGGGATGGACAGACGGGCGAGACGGAAAACATTTTTAAAACATTTGGTGTGTGTTCAATAAAGACGTTCATTCATTAGCAAGTACAAAAATGGTCATGTGTTAAAACGTTAACAGTATAAAAAAAAAATTATTACGTCTTAAAAATATTACACATATTCTAGGACAGATTTTCATTCATAACCATCATCAGTGATTATACATTTTAGGCTTAGATGAGGTAGAGGGTCAGCCGTGTTTTTTAGCGTTCATTAGCGAGATAATGAACGCATCAGAATCTCAGAGATGAGTGTATCAAAGTATCTTTGATGATTCCACGGTCTCCTTCTCTCAAAATCTCGGCACGTCATTTTTAACACGCTCAGCCAGCGAGGCCGGATTTCACGTCTACAGTTGGCATTTGGCATTTTCCGCTATTATCCAGCTGCGACGCCGAGCGCTCAGTCCATTAGCATGTGCTAAATGATTTGAACATGCCTGGCCCTGATCTGGTTGATTCAGCAGCCGCGTTCCTGCAGCAGTCATCAGCGACTCCGGCTTCTGGAGCCGTTAAAGAGGAGAACATATTGTACAGCTTTAATCTCGTTTAGCTGGAAACAGTCAAGGACGCAGTGCAGCGGGGATGACTCAGAGAGAGAGAGAGAGAGAGAGAGAGAGAGAGACAGAGAGAGAGAGAGAGAGAGAGGGGATAAAAAGACAGAGGGAGAGAGAGACAGAAGGACAGAGACACAGGAGAGACAGAGGGAGAGAACCAGACAGACAGAGAGTAAGACAGAGAGAGATAGAAAGACCTATACAGGAGATAAAGACAGAGAGACAGAGAGCGATAGAGATACAGAGAGAGAGAGAGAGAGAGAGAGAGAGAGAGAGAGAGAGCAGGAGGTTTGGCTGAAATTAGGTCAGCTCTATTGTATTGTATTGAAGAGGACAGAGATGCACGAGAGCGCTGATGGCCTTCAGCATTCACTGGACCATTTGTGCGCACACTCTCTCTCTCTCTCTCTCTCTCACACACACACACACACACACACACACACACACACACACACACACACACNCTCTCTCTCTCTCTCTCTCTCTCTCACACACACACACACACACACACACACACACACACACACACACACACACCACACAACCCTCACACACCCTCTGCTAGTGTAGCCTAATGTTGCCTAATTTGTGTGGAAAACAGTTTGCAGCATCATCAGTTAAAACCGAGCTGTGAATTTTTCCCCACTCGGCAGTGTGGTGCTGCTTAGTAACCGCATTCACGTGCTGCTGAGCGAGTGCCGTGCTTCAGCGTGAACGTCAGAGACCTTAAATCCATCAGTGACTGGGTTTAGAGAGATCTTCAGCTCTTTCTGAGAAAAAACAACAACAACCAAACAAACAAAGACCACACTCCATGTCCATGTTGTTGGAGACTCCAGGTTGCCTGGGTGTCAACATTTGACACACAAATCCTTACAGCTTTTCTGCAACTGTGTGTGTGTGTGTGTATGTGTGTGTGTGTGTGTGTGCACATACTGACCGTGTGAGTTTGGAGCCGATCTGCTGCCTGGATTCGAGCCTCTCCTCGTCCGTCTGCATGGGCAGGATGTTCTTCTCCTCCAGCTCCCTCTTAGACGGCCTGTTACTCAGCTTTATAGCCAGCGAGTCTTTCCTCAACACCTTCAAGGCTAAAGTATCTGCGCACACACACACACACACACACACACACACACACACGATCTCGGGTTAATTCGATTCAGAACAGGACCCTGAGATGATGCAGAACACAACATACCTGTCTGTAACACTTCCTTCCCTTCCAACCAGCTCTAACACAAAGAGACCGAGTGTGCAGAACATCTCGTCCCTAAACCGACCTGCCGCGTGAGCCGAGCTTCTCTCTCTCGCTGGTTCTTCACCTCAAGCTTGGTGAGATTTGATATCCAAGCTAGCATCGTTAACATGTACAGTTAGCATGCGACTCATCGTAGCATTGGCTCACAGTGCATTACTGCGTTTTTACATTGTCAAAATTCTTGATTTTGATTGGTCAGAGGGTGCTGACTAATTTGTTGCCGTTATCATATCATTTATCGCTACGTTATCGTTGCTATGGTAACAGCTCATCTGCAGGGACTCGTACGACGACTTGAGCTCTGCATAATCTACGACGTGATGTTATTAAAACAGAGAAAAACGTAAAACAGTTGCTGATATGGTGAAGCATTTAGGTAAGGAGTCTCCAGTGTCAGAGCTCTGTCACAGTCAGAAGTAAAGCTGTGCAAGTTTTCTGTAATCCTCATGACAGAAGAACAACTTCATGAGACAGAGAAACTAGAGCGCACTGCGAGAACGTAACTGAGAACGTTTCTTGTGGACGTTCGACAACATGAACTGTAACTACAAACGGATAAAACGTATGACAACTGATGTGGTATAAGAGAAATAAAGCATTAAAATATCACTTATCAAGTGTTTTATTCCGTGCATGCTGAGATCATTTGCACAATAAATGAGCGTTATAACAGGACTAACTTGTGAACAGCGAGTCGTCGTCCTCTTCATCGTCCTCCTCGTCCTCTTCCTCCAGGTCGTCCTTGTACATGCTGGGCAAGTCCTCGTAGTCGGACTCGCTGGGCATGTTCTCCTTATCGTCCTCACAGTCGATCACCACCGTGGGCACCGGCCTGCTCTCCAAAAGACCACACTGCCCAGAATGCAATGCAGAACTGACGGAGGAGGGGAAGAGAGAGAGAGAGAGGGAGAGAGAGAGAGAGAGAGGGAGAGAGAGAGAGGGAGAGAGAGAGAGGGAGAGAGAGAGAGAGGTCTACATTACGGTCAAATTAAAACCTACATTAATGATTTAAGGCCAATACAAAAGCATGTGAACCACATGTTTGTGTTATTGTGTCACGTCTTATTATCTCATTCAGTCATACATAGCTGTGCAATCACATACTTAAGTGCAAAAGTTTGCACCTCCCTCGGTTTCTAGGCGAAGAAAAAATAAACCTGCTTATAATTTATTCGTTTAAATCCTGAGCCAGAAACAAATACACTGAAGCCCTAAAAGGAAATGGTGAGAAACTCATGTGAATTTTATCAGGAAAAAAAAACACACAGAGAAGCTCTAAATTAAAACAAAACTATAAATATTATTATAATGCATTATTAATTTCTGGTAGTTTATAGGCCAGAAAAACATACAGAGAAGCCCCAGATAAAAATAAATAAATAAATAAATAAATAAATTAATTAATTAATAATAATAATAATAATAATAATAATAAATTAAATTTCTGGGCCACAAATTAAAATTAATGAAAAGCCCTAAATGAAAATTGGTGAGAAATACGACATTGCAGAATTAATTTCTGGGTCAGAAAAGAAAAGCTCTAAATTAAAACAAAAACAGTGGTAAATATTTTATTGTATAGTTAATTTCTGGGCCAGGAAAAAAAAAAAAAAGCAAAGATGTCCTTAAAAAAAAGTTGTGAGAAATATTGCATTGCAAAATTAATTTCAGGGCCAGAAAATAAAATTACAAAAATGCAAACACGTCCTAAAATGTTTTTTTTTTTTTATGTGAAAAATGAAATAATAGAAATAGAAAAAAAGCAAATTTCTGGACCAGAAAATAAAATTACAGAAAACAGAAACATTTGGAGAAATATTGAATTGTAGTAATTAATTTCTGGGCCAGAAAGCTTTAGAGGAATACACACTGCCCCTTTAAATTGGATAGCTTTATTTAAATTAAATTGTATTTATTAATGTAAAAAAATATTATTAAAGCATTCTCCAATATACTTTAAAATTCCAATAAAGCATAATAATCCAGACAGCAGCTTCGGTGTAAGAGTCCAGTTCAGTGAGATCGCAGTATTCAAGAATCTTTGCGGAATGAGAAATGCTGTTTAGCCAAATTGGATCTATGATCCGTTACGCAACAGACACAAGCTGTGGCCGGCTTGGCATCAGGTAGAGACTGGCAGCGTTCGAATTCTGTCCCGATGCCAATCAGTATGCAGGAAGGCCAGAGAGAGAGCCACGGAGAGACTATGCTCCGTCTCTCGGGTGGGGAAAGTGGGCCATGGAGTCGGGATGGGCGTGTTAGCTTAGCTGGGTCACAGTTCACAAACAGCACATCCGAGCTACGAGCTACGAGCTACGAGCTACGCTACGGCTGTGACCTGCTCTATATTCTAAGAAAAGAGCAAAACTGGCCTTTCACGTGCTCTCATGCTAATAAACCTCGCATTTCAGCTACAGCTCTACTCCTGAGATAAAGGACGCTGTGCGCTGACTGACTATTTTAGGCAAACTTGAGGCAGCGTGTGTCCTTCGTTCTGTCGTAGGAGTGTTACTTTTAAATGTTTAAAATGTTTAAAATGTTTAAAATGTTCATGGTATGATAACCTAGTTTTTAAAATAGCATGGTTTCACAGTTTTTATCAACCATTTAAAACACACACAAACCAGCATCGTCTTAGTAAAAGCTCAAGAACCGTAAAATGCTACGGCTAAACTGCACATGCTAGCTAATCTCTGTACGGCTATTACACTACTTAGGTGCAGCGAGATAGCTGTTAATCCACGAGCCGTACTCTAGTCATGTTCATAAGCTTCGATTAAAAAGATGACGCTGGATTGAAATTCATCCTCAGCTATTAAGCAAAACGCCACCATGTAGCTAATCTCTAACAGTGCGTCTATAGACGTACGGTAGCTAGCTAGCTGGTAATCCGTGAGTGGTCGTTTAGTTGTGATCAGAAGCAGACAGAAAGCTGACGCTAGTTTTAAATCCATCCCCGTTTTAAGAACCTTGGAGCATATACGGACGTCGCGATGCACAGCAGAACGTCGATAAAAAGATCTGAAATACTTTAAACATCTTTAAAATATGCTAATATGCTAATATTAAGTACTAACATCCTAATATTAAATTTCTATTCCACATCCATTCCAAACCTCCTCTAAGTGCAATACAGTACAAAGCATCATTAAATCCCAGGGTTGCCAGGGTTGTGTTTTTTTTTTGGGGCCTAGTTTTGAAAAAAGGTTGCGGATGTGCACTTGTCATGTGTTTTGGGCTAGAAATAGTCCACAGCTACCAAAGATCTTGTTATATGCAAATAATTGGAATTAAAACCAATGTGGCAAACACAGGCTATGGCAAATAAAGGTAAAGTGCAAGTGCAGACAGTGTCTCAATGATGCAGAGAACCATTTCTGTTGTGATTGGAGGGCTACAGATAGCACGGTGATTAAGGTCAGAGTGCTTTCCTGTAAATAGACTAGTTACATCATCACTTTGTGAAAGCTTCTTTGAATGGAGTAAGAAGGTTAGAGATCATTCCTTCTGTGTGTGTCTTCATCAGAACGGTAAGTAAATATGGAAAAAGTATTGTAGAGGGAAATACGGAGTAGAAATGTGCGCACACCACAGTGACATTATTTCTCCACACAGAGGCATTTTCTAATTCCTGAACGTTTTGGGATAGTTTCAGGTCGTCTTGTGCTGTTCTTGGGATGGAATTTTGCTGATACCTGGCAACCCGGACACTAGACCATGGAAATATGAATGCGTCTTCTTAAAAAATACCTGCATGAGCCCCAGACTGACCTCTCGAGCCTCTGCATGGACAGCGCCAGCGTCTTGTTGAGCTCCTCGATGATGCGGCTGGGCACGCTGCCGTACTGCAGCTGGTGCGGGTGTCCGTGATGCCCCCCCAGGCTGCCGTGGTGCATTATGGGAGTGCACTTCCCGGGGTAGGTGGCGAGAGGGCTCGGGGAGGACACGGGCAGCTCCAGGCCTCCGGATGGCACGCAAATCATCACTTTCTTAGGAGGAAGAGGAGGAGAGTGTTTCCCCTGAACGCAGGGCAGCTTCAGGGTCTGACATGGCTCTGGAGATGGAGAGGAAGAAATGCAGGAAGATGAATATTTGAAACATCTCAATGAATATGTGAACTGCCATTGTGGCCCGAAGAGCTGGAGCCATACATAGCAATCCCTTCAGTGACAGAAGCAGACGAATACAGACCTGGTTCTAACCACGTCCCACACATGAACCCTTTATTATCTCGGTCTTTAATTAAACCCTGAACGCAGCAGAGCTGTGGTCATGTGATCCAGTGCTCTTCCTCACCTATGCTGTGGTTCAGCTGCCGGGTAAAAGGCTTCGGTGGCAGAGCGGGCGGCTGCTTGTGGAAGAGCGCGGCTTTCACAGGGTTCTCCTGAACCTCACCTGGAAAAACCACGGATTTCTTCGCAGGCAGGACCATGGACGACTTCAGGGAGGGGTCCTGAGGACAAACGCTGCCTTCCATGGAGGCGCGGAATTCAATAGGAGCTGCAGGAAATGCATAAAAATAAACGGTGTGTTAATAACAGGCTTGTTGGCCATTACATAACGGACTGCATGACTGACTTATATTTTTAATCCCATGCTATTTCGGGGTTAAGATATAGATATGAAAGTCTGTGAAAGCTCTTTCATTTCTTGATGAGCTGCTACAGACATTAACGATGGCTCAGGTTCAAACAGCCGATCGGTTCTGCTACACCCTTTTAATAAAACCATCTAACGCTAGGTCTCGGTGAGGGAGCAAACTGCTGAAGTATGCAAAGTAAAAGTTTAGGAAAAGCACCACAGGGTCACAGCACTAAACCTACAGAAAAAAAGCATGGGATCATCAAGTTTTGTTGAGGATAGATAAAAATTAAGCTCATTAAGCTGCACCCTTTCTCATGCGTTTGATCATTTTTACACGGTGTCATTATCTCGATGAGCTGGAGAGCTGAGAGCGGCCCGGCAGAAGATGGAGCTGCCCCAAAGACAAGCACTTCAGATTCCTGATTGAAGTTCATGCTGCATAATGAAACAGCGATGCAGAGACTCGTGTTCGGGAGACGCGGTCGCTGGTTACGCTACTGTCCATAGCTGAAATGTTTTCAGGTGATCATCAGCAGTCCGAAATCTTCATCATCACGCTGAGCGTTGTGTGATGGCATGAGAATGTAATTTTAGCATAGATACGCCAACATCAGCATAAACCTCACTTGCTTTTAGCTCATAAAAAAGCTACTTTAAGCTACTTACTTCAAACATTCGTGCAACAATCTGGACTGAAATCGCAGCGCAACAACAGCAGCAGACAAACAGCGAGTAGCTTAGCAACGACGCTAGTGATAGCTCTAATGCTGATGATTCTCAAAACGGTGATTAATGCGGTCAGTGTTATAGAATTAACCTAGTATATGAACTGATCTAAAGACAATACTGCTAATTAAATTCATGTAAAAAGGAGAGAAGGGAGACTTTACACTGTTCACAGTGCGAGCGGCCATGTTGATTTGACATCACAGCGTAAACAACTGGTACTTGAAGTGAAGTGACTTTGTGGCCAAGTGTGGTG
>CM074948.1:3384776-3399105 GCA_037577455.1 Pangasius macronema | reverse complement strand
CCTACACCTTCCCCTTGACTCTCGCTGATATTTTTCCATCACACAGAACTCCTGACACCTTTCTCCACCCATTCCAATCTGCCTGCACTCGCTTCTTCACCTCTTTCCCAAAAATAAAGTCATCAGTTTACAATTTAATATTTAAATTGGTCTGACGTTGACTGTAACACAACACACATCGTAAGATGGATTCCAACGAGCCACAGTTGACTCACTAGTCTCTCTGGAGATGCCTAAAATCCTGCCAGTTTAAATGTTTTAATGTTAGCAGAGAGCAATATTACTACTTTATCAAAAGCAGAGAGGTCTTCTGACTGACAAAGGAATTACGGTTCATTCTGTAAAGACAACATCCGCCTGCAACATAACGACTTATACGGTTAAAGAGACTCAAATGATGTTGGAAGGATAATAAATTTCAACATCACAACTATATCTAGATTCTCAGGTACGCTATAAAACCTGATCAGCGAAATGAAGCACGAGGAAACATTACGTTGAGCTCGACAGGCCATTACTTTACGATGGGAAATGTTTTAGGACACACACGGGATAAATGAATTCAATTTTTAATACAATGGACAAAAGATGCAAAGATAAAAGTCAGCAGGTGCTGCAGTGTGCTAAGTCTTAGTAATGCCAAGTCTCAGCGCCACGGCTGTGCTATTTTTAGACAGTGGCAGCTGAGGGACTTTATCTCCAACCTCCGTACCGCGCCGCACCGCACTCTCCGAAGAGAGGCAGTTTTTTTGTCGCATTGGTATTTCCAAAATCTGCCCCTGCAAATGAGGAACAAGTTAAGAAAGTGAAAAGAGAAGAATTATGCTTGCCGTGCACAAATTCCCTCTGCAGGCTGGAGAAATATTCCTAACTACACTACAGAAAAGTGGAGGGATAGGATAAGAGTGTGTGCGTGTGTGTGTGATGTACATGCAGTATATGCATCCATGCCCAAGACCGTGTGTGTGCACGAATGGAAAATACACGTTCACGTACAGGTAAGGTAAGCATGGACACCAGCTCACGTGGATTACTTGAAGTACACACACTTTCTGTACAGTATTAATGGTTTATTGGAAGGAACAGAGTAAGAATGTCATTGTGCAATGTAACTCCTTGTTTTACTGAGTACATGACAAACTCTTGAATTATTATTTCCCTTGAATTATGAAAATCCTTGGACTACATGCTAACAGTAGAACTAAACTGTCTAATTAAATAATAACATTTGGACTAAAATAGTAGAAGTTGGTGTAAATGGTAAGACTATTGGTCTAATACTACTATTAGTATTAGGACCAAAAAACAACAGTGGGATTAAATGGTTCAACTAAATAGCTGGACTAAATGGTAACAGTGGGATTAAATGGTGCAACCAAATGACAGTAGTTGAACTAACTGGTGGGACTAAATGTAGTAGTGGTACTAAACAGCTGAACTAAATGGTTATATTGGGACTAAATTGTAGTAGTGAGACCAGTGGCTGAACTAAATTGTGGAACTAAATTCTAATAGTGGTACTAAATGTCAGGACTAAATAGCTGAACTAAATGGTAATATTGGGATTAAATTGTGAGAACAAATGGCAGTAGTTGGACTAAATGGTGGGATTAAATGCTAATAGTGATACTAAATGGTCCAGTGTCCAATGATGGACCAAATCATTGGACACTGGGACAATGAAAACATTTCGGACTAAAGGTGGGACTAAATGGTAATAATTTAATTAAACTGTGTGACTAATTAGTGGGCCTAAATAGCTGAACTAAGAGGGGATGGTTGGACCAAATGGTAAAAGATTGACTAAACGGTGGAACTATATGCTGGGACTAATTGCTAATGATTGGACTCAATGGTGGGACTAAATGGTAATAGTTGGACCAAAGTGTAATAGTTGGATGAAAGATTAATGGCCAGATTTTTGGAGCAACTAATTGGAATAAATGATGTGACTAAATGGTGCCAGAAAAAAACTTTCCATATTTACATTAAACATTAGGTACCAACTTCATACCATTATAGACATATATTTAAATTAATTTAAAAAAAGATATTTGACTCAGTGTTGCACTGCACCATCCTCATCCTCCTCATCCTCATGTACAAAGCAGGACAATTTCATGAGCTTAGGTTCTTAGTTTCCAGCCTGAAGTTTACTGCTCCTCTGTTCTTCTTCTGGAACCATCACATCTACCCAGTCTCTTTTCTAATCCATTTCCACTTTGCCGCAGGACTCCAGCAAATGACTACGTGAGTGGAGGTTGCTGCTAAACATCTCCCTTAAGATTCAATAAGGTTTATGATTGTGCATGTGGATGATTTAGCTCCTCAGAATGTGGCCGAGCTTCAGCATTTGTTAGGCAGCTAATTCGATCCATTTGTAAGAACTTTTTTTTTTAACCATCATCAATACCATTCATGGTCATATGAAGAATGAAGTCTTACCAAAGACAGTGTAAGCATGAGGATATGAAGGAATGAGGCGATGGGCTCAGCATCTTCTAAACCAGGCAAATGTCAAAGTCCAGAAAAGAAGCAATCGTGAATAGACCCCAAACACAAAGTATGAGGTTATGAAAGCAGGTGCCAAGAATACACCGTCCTCTGGGTCATGATACCTTCACGACTGCTCCCAGAGTTCTCCCAGATGGTGCAAGTGTGTTGGTTTGCACAGCTTACACGCATTCAAATTGATTTGGATTCCAGTTCATGCGAATTCATTTGAATTAATGACTACTAATGAGTTCTCACAGTTTCAAATGTCTATCATGACCAGGATGCCAGATGTATATCATTCAAGCAGGTGAGCCCAAAATCAAATGTCACTGACTGTTAATCAGTGAATCAGACTTCGTGATTCAGACTGTTCTGCATGGAACATGCTAAATGTTTACCAGCCATTCTCAAATAGTCATTCTGCCAGGTCAAAAATTTAAAACATAACTAGCAAGAGGTTTAGGATTTGACCAGCTAAACTCCCTGTATGGTTCATTATGAGATGTTACGAAGTCCTTGGGCTGCAAATGAAACAGACTGGCATGCTTTTTTGGGTTAGCATCTGCTCCACAAGATCAAACTAGGACCCTTAACAATTATATTCCCAACCAGAAATGTCAGAAAAGTGAATGCTGCAATACAGAACTTTCTGGAACACTTGGTAAGGGTGAGCCTATATTACCTGCTTCACCAGAACTGAGTGAAATAATCATTGTGAATAGTAATGGTTGGACTAAATGATAATAGTGGGACAAAATGCTTCGATCAAATGATAATGGTTGGATTAAATGGTATAAGCAAATAAGAAAAGCTGAACTTCACACAAAGTGTAATGGCTAGACCAAATGAAATGAATGCAAAACAGTAATGGTGGGACCAAATGGTAAAGGGCAAAGCAATTATTGGGATTAAATGCTGAAAGATGGACTGAATGGTTGGACTAAATGACAATACTTGGAGTAAATGGTGGAACTAAATGGTAACAGTTGGAAAAACCAGTTTAACTAAATGTAGAAGCTGGAGTAAATGACAGGACCATATGGTAACAGTGGAACAAACTTGTAGGACTCTTTGGTAGAACTAAATGACAGCACTACATGACGGAACTAAATGATAACAGTTGGACTAAACAGTGGAATCTGAAGTAAATGGTGGGAACAAATGGTTACCAAGTGGTTGGTCAACTGAGACCAAATGCTAATAGTTGGACTAAATTGGAAACTGTTAGTTTAAATGTTACTAAATAGTCGGACTAAATGGATTAAAGGGTAAAAGACTAAATTGTTTAAGCTTTAGAATGAGACAGCACGTTTGGAAACAAAAAGAAAGATGTAAACGTGTAATCATCTGTACATTTGAAGGTTATCACTAATATATACACTGGGTTTTACACCAACATTTACTTTACTAAGCGTCTGGAGTGTTTCAGATTTAAACTGAACCAAAACCACATGTCTAGCATTTAATAAACAGTGAAGTAAACTGTACAAAGAAATGGCAGTGATTCATCCTAGTTCATTTCTTTAGAATCACATTTTCCAAAGACAACTCACAGAGACTTTAGGTCAGATCCACCAACAGATATCTAAGAGAAGCTCATATAAAACAGAGACTCGCTGGCGCAAAGAAATGAGTCAGAGAGCCAGTCATCAGAGCAAATGTCTAACACAAAAGACGAACACAGCACAGATAATACAATGCTATTCGGTTTGAAAGCACTGACTCCGAGACATCTTTGCAGCATCATTGTTTTTCCAGCTCCTGGAAGTGGAATATAGAAATGTACACTATTAAAAATTGCGACTCTGTAGCTATTAAGCGAACATCTACGCAAACAATGCTGGGACAAATGAACAGATTCATATTAAAATGATATTCAAATCAAGATCAGACGCATAAAGCAATCAAAATAAAGGGCTTTAGAGGTGAGGTTTACTTATTGGATTGCTAATGACTTCCTATTTATAGGTCTTCGCTCCTCATACGTACACTGTTTGCATGGTTGTGACCCAAATTGGAAAAGAGTTCCACTTCTGAGAAGGTCACACTGCTGATGAATTAAAGGTTTAACACCACTTTGTTTTCCAGATTAAAATGGATTTGAGATTTGGTATTTATTAAACCAATGCACAAATCTGAAATATTGTATATATTATTATACATACACACACACACAAACACAATCATCATTGCCCCAAGATTTACAAGCAGGGATATGAGTTGTTACAGAAATAGTGCAGATACCAATCATTGATGATGAAACAGGTATTGAGTATCCAATACCACGCTCATTTACTTGTACATGTTCTCTTTTTTTAAAAAAAAAAAAAAAAAAAAGGGCTCTGATACCATGTGATACTATGAGATACAAGGCTAGTGTGCGCTGTCATGCTAACAAACAGATGACATGAAATGACATGGATAAGCTGAGAAGCCTTAACGAGCGTGGTCATTAAAACTGAGAACAATGCCGTGCACACAACAAATTCTTCGTGAGCCTGGAGTAGCGAGGCTTGTGTGCAGAGAAACCATCGCAAGTGAATGCACTTCAGATCAGCGAGCACTGAGCCATGTACACTTCCAGATTGTACACTTTGCTCGTGAGTCAAGGCGCAAGTCACAGGTCACATCAACGCCGTAACATCTTAAACATGAAACTCAGCACGTGGATTATACTGCTAGCAGCAGCAAACGCTGGCAAGAAAAAATATCTACAGACAAAGTTAGGTGAGCTAAAATAAGAACTCTTTCAATGCCTGTAGCCAGTAGAAGAGAGATGTAGTTGTCCTGTATCCACATCTCCACCTGTAGCATGCGGTTACAGAGCACTGGCTTTTCCAGACTCACACAGGATTCATCACGCACAACTACCCGTGACTGGGAGGATAATCTATAAGGATGTGAAGGGGTGTTAGGGGCGTGTCTATAAAATGAATGACAAGAGGCCAATCCAAATACAAACAAACTTCCAGACAGGAAGGCAGGTGTCCAAACTGTTTTTCCCCCCCATCTATGTAATGCACTTGTTCTGACACAAAGGCTTAAATTATTATTTATCAGCATTTCTGCATCATTTTCCACATTATTTATTCTAGTAAGAAATGACCAACAGTGACTATTGTACCTTTAAATTTTTATATCAAGAAATATTAAGCTGTTGTACAGTAGGACGCCATCTGTCATTCATTCGCTTCCAATATGTAGGCTATGGTGTCACAGCCAAAAAAAAAAACAAGAAGAGAGAGAAAGAGAGAGAGAGAGAGAGAGAGAGAGAGAGAGAGAGAGAGAGAGAGAGAGAGTAATTCTGAAGATCAGGCTGGAAGGACCATTATGTTTGTTGTTTACAAATGTACACATTCCATGTTAACAACAGCAATCTAATCGCTAAATATCTTTAAAAAGCTTGTAGTGGTCCTTACATGTACATACATTTCAAATTCCTTTTGTGCGATTGCACAGGAAGTGGCAAAAAAAAAAGATTCAATTTTACATTTCATGTCTCAGGCATCAGACTCAAAAAGTGTGTTTAAGGAAACAGGAAAGAATCAGGTTTGACTGGAAATGTAGGTCAAATCAATTTGCATGACAAAGTCTAAAGAAAAGGTAATCTAGCAGACAAAAAGTGTGAACATGACATTTAAGTGCCAGAAAAACAAGCTGAATTGGATAAAACTCTCTCAATATAGCTTACTACTGGTTCCTCTGTGCATGGTTTGCAGCTGACAGCATCTGAAACGCATTTGAGTCATATCCTTGTCTTCAGACTGCTGCTTTTCTAATGCAGTTAATCAGACGGTTTGCCAATTTCATTAAGGCCAATGCTTATGAACCACTTGTCATGAGACAACAACTGGGGGAATGGTTGAGATCAGTCAAAGGACTATGCTGATGCATCCATTGCCACCATGACTCTAATCCTGAAGCCCCCTACAATCTCATGCTCTGACCCACAACCCTTTATTTAGGTAGAATCTGGCCTTTTAGTCTTCGAAAAACCTTAACAACCCGTACATTTCCCCAATCTCACATCTACTTTCCCCACTTCTGGTTGGTTCTCATCGGTTGGCGATCACTCGCTCCTGCTGGGGGTGGCCCCACATGGAAGGCCCGAAGGTCATTGGGACTGCTGGGGATGGTCCCACTTGAGGACCATGGAGATGGCTTTGGACTGCAGCTCATATGGGCAGTTGTACTGTGATGGCTTGGGGTTGCGGTTGCTGCGAGCAGTTTTGCACTCTGGTCTCCATCAGTGGAAAGTGAACAGGTTCAACAAAACAGACTTTATGTGAAAACTGTAATCAGTTTTCTGGTTACACAGTTGCACTAGTTGTCCATGTAGTATACAGTTATAGAAAGGATTTATTTATAATTTCACTATCCTGTGTAACCCAGATGAGGACAGGTTTCCTTCTGAGTCTGGTTGAGACGTCTACATTTCTAAGTCACTTTCACTGTGCAAAACTAGGGAATGAAGACTGACATCATCCAATCTGATGTCCAATCTGTAATCACTTACAGAATAAGAAGGAAAAGAATTCAAGGCGGTGATCTGATGGACTCACCAACTACCCTTGATCACAAACATCTGACTGGAAAATGGTACATCTGCTCCTTCTGAGGCATGTGCCAAAGCAACGCAACAACCCATTCACCGTAGACCAACCGTGTCACCTTAAGAGTAATGTTCAATTGATCCTTCCACCTCCTGTAACGTCTGTAAGGTGGTTCATGATGGAGGTCTTGTGCAAGCTGCCCGTCGGTTTGGCTAACTGTTATTGTTCATGCGGTCTTGATTTCTTTGCTTACGTAGTTGATAAGGTGTGATGACTTGTTATCCAAAAAAGATTTACCTCCTTGCCTCCTTTTTTATTTATGAACCATGACAGCTAGAAGCAACTCAAGACTCTTTAAGACTAAGGAAAACAAGGCTTAGGCAAAAGCAAAAGATAACCAACCATCTTCCTAGTGGAAGAATTAGAGACAAAAACATCACTGCCACACTGAGAGATCTGGAAAGATGACCTCGAATTTAACGGAATGACGTCTTTGTTAGTTCTGGTGACGTTTTACGATTCGACCGATCGTTTGTACCTCATGATGTCGACGAAAAGTGGTTCTTTCAATGCTAGTCACATGTTGTGATGTTTCTAGCACTGTGGGACCAGGCCAGTTTACTGACTGATCGGACGATTAATTGACTGAATGGCTGATTGACAGTCTGTCACCGCTTCAGTGGCGTCTGCTGCCACAGCAACAGCAGTTCGTTTTTACTGATGAGTCAGTTCGAGATTCACACACTCCTCTCAGCTCTGCACCAAGACTCAATTCACAGCCCTCTGAGAATTCACAAAAAAATCGACACCAGACCACGAAACCCAAATCCTTCCTTTGCAAGGCAATCACACATTTCCCACAGCTGTGTATGAGAAAGCAGAACGGCTGTCAGACATTACCTCAAATGTAATGGTCCAATGGAATAACATTTAACTTAGGATATTTTTGGTCTGATGATTTAGATCTGTGGTTCCATGGATGTGCACGCTCAAGGAAAAAAAAGAGATTCCTCCAAGGTTCTTAGTAAAGGTTTCTTAGCTTCCTTAGGAAGCCCCATTCTGAAACCCTTTTTGTTTTCCAAGATGAATTCCCAAGACAATCCTACTGGTTGGTCACGTGGGAAATCCCAAGTTCTACGTTGGTTCACATAATGTTTTGTCAGGTTCTCAACCCTGGCCTTGTACTTTCTGTTGTGCTTCCTACCCTGATACATCCAAGTTGCCTCAGGAATGACCTGTTACTTAGCTGATCAGTTTCCTGGTGTTATGTAGCTCGGGATATCTCGAGTCCAACATTTGGAGCCATTGAGATATCAATCACAATCCTGTAAATATTTCCTGATCTGTATCATTCGGCACTTCTTAGATCTGTGGTGCCAGTAAAATAATTTTTTTGTGGTTTCCTGGAAATTACTTGAAATCGTTAGGTTCAACCGTTGGAGGTCCAAGTATTGGAAGTTCCACCATTGGAGTTCGCGAAGAAGTCCCAAAACCTTACAGTGACTCAATGGATGAGGCGTAGCTGTCTAGTAATTTAAGTGATTACTGACGGAATAGGGAATGATTGAACATTGGCCCCACCCCCACCAGTTCTCTGGATCAAACAAGCACACCGAGCACATCTTCTCCCAACACCTCGCTGTGTCTCAATCGATCAGGCATCACACAAGTGCAAAGCCCTTGTGTTTTCCTCTTCTACCTGGCCCTGACGGTTCTGGTTCACCGCAGCATATACATCAAAGGCTGAGTAAAAATAGCTGGCTGGGAGCAAACACTAACGCTTTGCCTAAATCGATTCTCTGCTATTGCTGCTGCTGCTGCCGCTGCCGCCTCAACCAGCCTGCAGCAGAGCTGACAGCTTAACCCACATTCTTCCTGCTGTCTCTAGCGCAGGAAACGGAGTAGGACAAAGGCTCGGGTTTTATGCATTCCGTTTTCGTGAGATCACCGCGGATTTCATGGAAATCGCGCTAAATTCACCGTAATGGAAAGCAATCATGCAAAGCACTTCAAAAGCACTGAAGTTGATGTAGAAGAACAGAAACTAACAAAACCACAGGAAATATTCAAAAAGTAAAATGGAGGAAAAGATTAAAACAGGAGGAAAATGAAACCCACAGGGGATTTGATGTATAGTTCTTGCCCACAGGATGCTAAATGCAGCTCTCAATGATTCTCTGCACTATTGATTCAGCTGTGCGGCCTATTTTTAAACAGCACAGATGCTATTCGAGGTATGGTCACACTAGCACACTAGCTACTGGGTACGAACCCTTCTACCCCTCTGAGTTCAGACTTTAAGAGGTTTTTTTTCCCACCAAACTTTATAACAGCTTCACTGCTCAACTGTTTGGTTCTGTGCATCAGTAACAAACAGAAGAAACACCAAGGGTTCAGACCTACAGAGATTTGGGTTATCAGCCACAATAATATTCACGTGGTCATGTGGTCATGCACAGAGCAATCAGGAAATCCAATGAAATGCAGGTCAGATACTTGGGCTATCAACTACAGGTTGGTAACACATTGACATGAAGAACAGTGTGTGATAGTGTGGTGTGTCAGTAACTAATAAAAGGACATTGACGTGTGGGACTCACATTTGTTTCATACCGCTTAACAAGCTGCTTAAATTTAAAAAGTGGTCGACCTCTTGGAAAACGTAATTAATCAAACGGTGTCTACTCGTAGCAATGCCACTAACAGGCTAAATGACTCTTGTAGAAGCAAAGCGCTGGCTTCTAATCACACTGATCAATTTTACTGTACAGGCGAACGCACTTAATGTTATTACCACTACCGCAGCACATAAACCACTTCATAAAGGTCTCGTCTCAGTAAAAAGCCAACTCAAGACCAGTTACTCCTATATATGTATGCGTGTGTGTATATATATATCCCTCCATCTCAGCACTCTTTTATTCAAGCTTGGGTCTAAAAATGGGGTGCGGTAAAACACTCCACCTCCCACCTGCTGAGGTCTGCTTGAACTTCTCGCTTTTCTTCTTCCTCCACTTCCAGGGCTTGAAAAGTCGTCCGAGCGTGGCGAACTTGCTCCTGTGGCGAATCGGTGGCGTGTGTGTGCCGGACACGAGCGACTCTGCACGCATGGCGGCCAGCCGCTCCACCTCCTCCGCTGGAGAGGAAAAACAAATAGCAAAGAAGGAAATAAGATCATGGCAGAGCTCATAATGATGATCACAGTAATGGAAACACTTCGTTCTCACAATGGTACTGAAGGAGGTCTAGTGGCACATTAAATCTGAAGTGCGATACCGGGGTGTTATCCTCAACTCTGAGCTTTTAAGTTGCATATCAACAGCATAGATAAAATAGTCATGTCGCATTATGCTACGAACTAGCATTGTGTATAGCGTAATGCGTAATGCATTGTTCACATACTTACCTAAAGAGTTTACAGACAAATACAGCGGTGTAACACAATCACAATACATGTACCTATTTATTGCTCCAAATAGTCATATCTGTATTTGGATTTGAACCCAAAGTGGGTGTGGCCTAATCCTGATGGGTTTTGGATGGTGTTGTTTTTTTAATCTATATATGCAAGCTACCACCATGTCCTTGGAAATACTACACAATACTGGAAATAATACAGAAACCCAGATGCAGAAATGTCAGCATTTGTATGTGACAGTTCTTCAACCTCAGCTACATCACTCCAGTTCAGCTAGAGGTGTGCGCAGGACGGTTTTTCGTAATCCTGCTGACGTAGTTGCTACTTTTGTTTTTGGAAGTTGGTACAAATTTCAAAGGTTCTACTAAAATATAAACAAACTCGTAGCCTGATTTGACGCACTCCAACCATGAGCAGGTCGCTACTTTGTAAACGCACAGTGCAGCGAAGTTAAAAACCTCCAGCTTGTGCTGCTTTTCTGTTGCATTCCATGCGATCCCAGTCCTGCTGCACACCTCAGACAGAAAGAAACGAAGAAAGAATACCATACGTCCTATTCATATCCGTGTTTGCATCCATTTAAAAAAAAAATCGATTTATTCAGAATAACGTATTGACGTTTGGTTACGTCCGTAGTCTGTAGAGGACGCAGCAGAAAGACTTCTTACTCAAGCACCAAACACTGAATATATTACTCCAGCACTTTACTGCTTCCTGTTCAATCCAGAATTCATCTGATTTGTTTATAAACCGCTAAATGGACTAGCGACTTCAGGGTAACTGAATAAGCTCCGTAACCATGTCCAAGATCATCAAACACAGGATTACTGTCTGTTCCGAGAACAAAACACAGGAAAAATAAACAAAATAAACGTGAAATTGTGTTTAATCTATATACATCATCATCAAACTATGAAGACTACAAGAATATATTTTTTCTTTATACTTTCTCTAGTTTAATATTTGACATTTTATGAGCCTTTATTTATTCAACTATTTTTAATTTAATATTTATTGTTTTATTGTGCTTTACCCAATTTTCAGTATTATTTTAAATTTTTTTTTATAAAGCACTTTGAGCAGCATTTAATGCACAAAATGTGATAATCGTAATAAAACTTCATTTATTATTATTATTATTATTATTATTATTATTATTATCACAGTAAGCCTAATAATCACACTGCTGGTCATGGGAACACTAATACCTGTGCTTTCTGCCTGATTTCATTTTAAACATGCGCTGTGTACAATTTAATTCTTACTAGCGAAGGGCAAATATTAAATTTTATTTTCGCATGGTTTACAAGATTATCGTATAATTTTGCACAATAATCTTGTAATATAAAATTGTATTAAAAATTGGGTTGTAAAATTACTCCTCGGTTAGAGCAAGTTTTGTCCACCTTTTTTTATTTTATTTTTTTTACATTTTAATTTTTATTTTATGAACAGACTTCCTGAATTTGCATTTTCCAAAAAGTAAAAGTAAAACACACACTATAAAGCACTTTGTCCAGCCGTCCTCGGGTTATATTCTGAAAGGGACGGGCTTTATCTCAGGAGCACGAACGTCATCCAAAATAAGAGAAGATCTTTCAAATGAAGATGTTGAACATGAGATTATTGCGTGTCTTGTATAATAGATTGTATGATCGTATATTTGACACTTGAGTTCCAAAAATTTGCTAAATATGCAAGTCGTTCATGACATCAGCACAATGACTCAGGATTAGTCAAATAATTTCCCACGGTTTTCTAAATGACAGCAAATGACTCAAATGCAACATTAACAGACTTTCAAACGTTTTCCTAAAAATCTTTTTTTTTTTTTTTTTACAGGAAAACCAAATCCATACTGTACAACATGAGAATTATTCCCATTCCAGTGTACATCATTCACTAAGGATCGATTTTCCCTACATCATTTGTAAAAGTGGCTTTTATTGTGATTCCTCCATGTATGCTGCAAACACCGGAACAAAATCTTGCTTCTTCAGGACCTCACCTTCACTATTTATAGCACAGATGTTCATTTTTCAGCCACGTTCTCCAAAGAAGCTGCTTTCTGAAGGATTATTTCTGCCTGATTTAAATAAATGATCTACAAAATGCACCACAGACAGAATCCTTGATCATATAGCTCTTCAGTTCTCCTTCAGTTCTCAGACGTCCATGATGAAGATCAGATGTGAACCAAGCAGAACTGCAGATGCAAGGAAAAGTAGGCCAAAGCACAATCCTGACACAAATCTGTAACCGTTTAACCAGAGCAGCTGACACAACGCGCATGAAAAGCACGATTCCAATCAAATGGGAATGATCCTCCTGGCTCAAAAAAAACCAAACCCTTCATCTTTCCTTCTTGCCTCATAACCGGAGGAGAGCTCTCAGAGTCTCAGCTCTCATTACAGCCCAGATCGTGTTAGACTCCAGCATAACTGGCCTGAGCTTCACTGCTCACAACAATAACGCGACCTCTGACACACAGCCACACACAAGGGCATCTGAAAGATTTTGGCATTTCTGGCTAGACAATGAAAAGCAAAGAGAAATAAAATGTTCATATTAAAATAAATAGATAAATAAATAAATAAAACGCGCGTTGATGCGAATGCTGGATGCTTGGACATAAAAAACGCACATTACAGAAGCTCTAATGCGAAATATAATTTTTTTTTTCTGCAGTTTGCTCACATCTGCATGGAGATTAAGAGCATGTACCCATGCACAAGAGGGTGTGCTTCAGTGCTGGTGGAGATGAAGGATGAGGATTGTGTTGGGAATGATGGGAATGGTGGGAATGGTGGTTGCGCCGCAGCGTGGAGCGACTCACCGTCTTGCGCGTCGGTGGCGCGGCTGCAGTTGCCGCAAATGTGCTTGATTTCTTTACCGATGTGGCAGTGAATGATGAAGGGCACCGTGCCGTGCTGGTGCTGCTGTTTCCGCGGATCTGCGTTCCCTTTTTTACCGTTCAGATTCATCATCCTGACCAGGCAGAAGCCTTTCTGCTTGGCCTTGTGCGCAGGAGCCGGAGGCGGAGCGGGCGCGGTGCTGCTGCTGCTGGTGGTGGTGGAGGTGGTGGTGGTGTATCCGCCGTTAAAGCGGCTCCCGGGGGCGCAAGCCGCCATACCAGAGCTCGCTGACTTCAGCATGGAGGAGAAACCAGGTCGGTAGCGCGGACGCAGAAATATGGCTTCCTTTCTTTTTTTTTTTTAATTTAAAAAAAATCCAATTCTTTCCGCCACGAATCCCGCACTATCTTCAGACGTCCCTACCGCTTACCAGAAACGCACCTGAGAGCTCAGCTCGGTTTTCTAGCACAGGTGAGCGGGGGAAAAGCTGCCCGTGATCCGGTGCTTCAGCGCAGCACTGAAACCGCAGCAGCTCCGCTCCCTTTTCTAACAACCGCGAGTGATTCATCAAGGAATCGGTTCCCTCTGAACGATTCTTTTGAAGTACTCGATCGAATCGATTCGCGCAAATGGACGAATCCTAAGCGGTTCAGTGTTTTAATTTCTACTCACGCCAATCACAAGTGTCCCAAAACGCACAGTGTGACCTAATAGCTTCACTTCATAACCCAATACCTT
This sequence comes from Pangasius macronema, assembly GCA_037577455.1. Classification (NCBI taxonomy): domain Eukaryota; kingdom Metazoa; phylum Chordata; class Actinopteri; order Siluriformes; family Pangasiidae; genus Pangasius; species Pangasius macronema. The sequence continues at coordinate 3,385,045 of CM074948.1, read as the reverse complement.
CACTTCATAACCCAGTAGCTTCACTTCATAACCCAATACCTTCACTTCATAACCCAGTACCTTCAGTTCATAACCCAATACCTTCACTTCATAACCCAGTACCTTCACTTCATAACCCAGTACCTTCACTTCATAACCCAATACCTTCACTTCATAACCCAGTACCTTCACTTCATAACCCAGTACCTTCAGTTCATAACCCAGTACCTTCACTTCATAACCCAGTACCTTCACTTCATAACCCAATACCTTCACTTCATAACCCAGTA
>CM074948.1:3329150-3339406 GCA_037577455.1 Pangasius macronema | reverse complement strand
TGTCAGAGCAAGCTGGTCAACATTGTGCTACTACTTCCGCCGGAAGTTGTACCCATAATTGGTTTTACAGCAGCGCCTCCAGGAAAAAGAGGTGTTGTATAGGCTCCCATAGGCTCTCTGTGATATAAACATTCTCACACACTCTTCACCCTCCTGCCATCTGGTAAACGGTACCGAAGCATTCGGGCCCTCACATCCAGACTGTGCANTCCTGGAGAAACGTTGTTTCGTTTCACTGTGCACTTGTATATGGCTGAAATGACAATAAACTCCACTTGACTCTTGACTTGCCTTGACTTGGAGACACGTTCATAACTCCAGGTGTGAACGGCTATGTGTCTCGACTTGTCCACTTGTCATCTGATCCCCCAGGACGCATGTTAATGCCAGGTGTGAACACATCCACAGACTCAGCTTCCAGCCCAAATCCAGCCTGTGGAGATGTTGGTCATTAGCTAAATGTGTTGAATTAGGTGTGTTAAATGAAGCAGAATGCTAATCTATCTGTCTCTCTCTCTGGATTCAGATCCCTTCTGTATTATTCAATGAATATAAATGAACACACTCACTGTGCACTGAAAGCAACACGGTCAATTCCGAACAATTCACACCACTCAATCTGTCGGAAAGATGAAACATAAAGGTTAGGGGCGGGATTAATGTTTTCACCTTTTCTTACACCTTCACAGAATTCGGATCCGATTCAACAAAATCCACAGCTGACGTTTCTCACGTGAGTCCTGACGTGTTTTATTCCTGTTATACCACAGCAGTTTGCTAACAATGACCAATTTTGTATTAAAGAACATGTCATGCTTTTATCCTTTTATGGTTACATTTAACGTTTTAGCAGCTATAAGAAGGCCATTGTGTGTGTGTGTGTGTGTGTCTGTGTGTGTGTGTGTGTGTGTGTGTATAAAAACAAACAAAAACAGGTCTAAAACCTGGGCATTGTGTTACACCTACTACTTTTTACTTGAGTCATAGGGGTCCAAGCATTTTAGAAACATTCAGCTCTTTTTCTCCACATTCTACTCTGTGTGTGTGTGTGTGTGTGTGTGTGTGTGTGTGTGTGTGTGTGTGTGTGTGTGTGTGGAGAAGGTTACCGGGGGTCTCTAATCTGTCAAATTAAAACAAACCCAGTTGGTCATCTACCTAAACCATCTCGACCAGACTGAAATCGCAGAGGGAATCACTAATCTGTCATCGCGTAAGCAAAGCGAGAGCCCGTACTGTTTTTAGCTCACTTAAGCTCCTTATCGCTCCGCTCTTTGTGTTCTGCCATCTTTGCAGTGCTGCAAAATAAACCACCAGTAGATGACAGACAGAAGATGTGGCTGTGATGTGAATGCTCCCGGGGTAGAAATTAGCTTGGCATGGATGAATGTTGAACACCTAATTACATCTGCAAGTAAGAATTTCAGAAGAACGGCATGGCTAAGATTGAGCTAAGTCTCCTGAAACAAACCTGATCACAAATGATTTGTTTCTGTACTTAGGTCTGAGTTTTTCCTTTTTATTTTTTACTCCATACATTTCAATACACTTGTTGCATTTACAAACAGCAATACTACTTTCTCTATAATCATATATTTGCAGCAGCGGCTCATGACCATAGATTTTGGGGACTTGGGAAGACATTAATGACAAAGTCGAGACGCTATCATACTACATGCTACTATCTAGTGAATCTTTAGAGTAACCCAGTAATCTGCAGTTGAGAGTCGACCCATACGATCCTCCAGCGGACAGTCGAGCAGCTCGTTGTGAGCGATTTTCGACGTCCCTTTGTTTGATTGTGCTCCATACAGCAGGTGTGTTTCTTCTCACCAGAACAGTTCATATCATTAGCCAGATTTTAGCAAAACTTCTATCCCAAAAAGTCCTGAAACTAATCCCAAATCACTGCATGCACTTAAACGTTTTTTGGACGTTTATTAGATTTAATTATAATCATTTGCTATAAAACAAAATCTTGGCGGCCGTGGAGTATTTATAAACTGGCCCAATCTGGCAACATCATTAACGCTCCCTGCTCTGAGCATGGGGCAGCGTGATACCTGCCCCAGTGAGACTCTATTTGAATTTTTTAGCGCTTGTTGCAGTTCCTACTTTGCCCACTAGGTGCATGTAACTCTAAATGGGGCCGTGAACACGTTACACCACAATTACAGCATCTAGAAATGAAAGCAAGGCAACAGAACACCAGCTTATATCTGTTAAATAGTAACTTTAAAAAAAAAAATAGTCACTCAAACTACGCGCAGAATTGGTTCAAAGGAATTGAAAAAGTATGGAGTTATGAGTGTATATTCTAAACTTTACCAGATGTGACAGTGAGAATGAACGCTAATACCCATCTACTGATGCCTACACTTTCCATTAGCATTCAGCTAGCTAGCTAAGGCTAACTTAATGTTCTCTCACGTTCCTCAGATCTCACATAACTTGAATTTTAAAGAGCAAGTCCAATGTGATTCTTTCAATTTTATATGAATAAATGAATTAAAATAAAGCCACAAATGGAAGCCCCAATGCTAACCATAACCTAATCATAACCGTAACATAACGTCATAACTTTAATATAAACTGTTACAGATTTTGGGGTGTGATGAGGGGGTCTAAAACTTTACGCAACCAAGTACACTTATAAATAAATAAAAATAAAAAGCCCTCTATGGAGTCTTTTATATAACTTTTTCTATTATGTTCATTAATATTTATTGGAGTCTTATTGGAGATTTTATTCCTGAATTTTCCACCATTTTTTAAAATTAAAATTTAATAGAATTAAAAATAAATAAATAAATAAACTCGACACTGTAACATTTGGACTCAGCCTAATCAATTCAAGTGAGAAGTCCAACAGGCTAATAACTCTAAGAGCTAAAGAATCATAAATAATAATAATGGTGGCTAAATAAAATAAAATAAAATAAAATTAAATAAAATTAAATAAAATTAAATTAAATTAAATTAAATTAAATTAAATTAATTAAATTAAATTAAATTAAATTAAATTAAATTAAAATAAAATAAAATAAAATAAAATAAAATAAAGGTCTCTGGCATTGTTTTAGAGAGCTTCCTTTGAGAACTATGGCTCTAGAGCACTGAAAGAAAGGATTAGAAACAAACATATTTAAAACTCTGGTTCATTTATATGCAGTTGTATTGGTAGTAGACTGTAGATTATTAAATATGAATGTGGAGAAAAGCAGTCAGATAGATAGATAGATAGATAGATAGATAGATAGATAGATAGATAGATAGAGAGATACAGTGTTACATTGTCATTTCTTGGCACTCTGTAGTCACAGACTCACTTTTTGCTTCACTTCTCACGCTGCAATTAAACATGTGAACCTTTGCACTTTCAGTCAGCTCTGAAAATGTGTTTGTTATCTTGGGCTGCTAATTAACAATATCATCTCCGAATCCTGACAAATACAATCATCATCTTCGAAGCTTGGCCTCTGATGTCTACATGTGCAGGTACACATAATATTTGGGGAAATGTTCTTGCTAAAACAATACTGGACGGAAAAGAAAAGAAAAGAAAAGAGCTTCGAATCATGACAATGCAAAAGCCCATCCATAGCCAGGAGCAAAGAGTTCTCTAGGTGGGAGGGGCATGATCTCTCTTCCCTGTCAATCACCATGACATTGGGTGATCGTAGCTGTCTGTGAGGTCATGTATGCAGAAGCGGGCGGATAGCGCTTTCCTCGGAGTGTGCTATGCATCAGCAGCTTGGATAGTTTCACGTGTCTCGGAGGAAGCGTGTGTTAGCTTTTGTATGATGGAAATTTGCTGAAAGTGTGATAGATGTTGATCTACACAAGTCAAGATTCCCAATTAATTGTCAAATGCTACATAGCAAGTGTTAAATGCTAATGCCGTTGAGTAAAGAAAGCCCTGAGAGCGATATACAAAATGCAGGATTCATTGAAGACGACGTTCACGTGCACAAACCTTAAAATATAAAGCAGCTTAAAATACTCTGCATGGAGGACTGGACCGAGATCCTCCATACATATCTCCATCCTTATTACACCATACAGGAAGAGACTCAGTGCTGTTATTCTCTGCAATGGAAGGCATCGCTGTGGGGTGCTAATACTTTTTGAAAGCAGAGTTTTGCAGCATCACCATACGCTTAAAACATTGCATTTTTGCTTATTATAGTGAAAGGTGCCAATAATTCTGGAGCTGAGTGTAAATCTTTTGCAGCTCGATCCGTATCTGAGCTCAGATGGACATATCCTGTGTGAGTGTGTGTGTGTGTGTGTGTGTGTGTGTGTGTGTGTGTGTGTGTGTGTGTGTGTGTCTAGGCTTGTTGCTTTTTTCGAAGCTATTTTTGAAGCGGAGTGTCAGCTGTTGCTCCTCTGACAGCTCCATCCGACAAGCGCAGAACGGAAGAGAATAAAATGTGGGAGGGAAAAAAAAAAAGGAAAAGAAAAATGAAGCCCAGGAAATAGCTCAGATTTGATCTGCTGAGACACACACACACACACACACACACACACACACACCTTCACCTCCCTCATTAGCACTCACTGTGACAGTGTTTTCAGTATATCGAGAGTCAGATTATTTGACTCGACCTGGCTAATGGTTCTTCTTCAGAACAGAGATGGATTTATTGGAAAGTAATGAGTGAACCAGAGAGAGAGAGAGAGAGAGAGAGAGAGTGTGTGTGTGTGTGTGTGTGTGTGTTTCCATGCTGTCGGATGTCCTTGGGACACGCATCAGTGCTGATGGATCCCATCAGATCTGTCTTTGTTCTCAGTAGATGAATGCAGCCGGTGTGTGTCCACAGATTTGACACTTGACCCCCATCAGAAAGCCCCCTGTTAATGCTGAGTGGACACACACACACACACACACACACACACACACACACACACACACACACACACACACACAGGTTCATAATGTATTCTGGTCAGGAAATAACTCATGGGCTTTTGGCTAGTTGGGCTAGTTTAAAGATGAAATGTACACACACACACACACACACACACACAGAGCTTGTTGAATTCCTCCAGATGTAAAATGTTACTTGTTTCTTGTTACGCCATTTTATATTTTAGCACTTTTTATGTGCTAAAAATCTGTTCCAATAATTAACAACCTCTGTGTCATGATGCTATAGGAAAATAATGAACGATATGATAACTTTTGATAGATTTTTTATTTTAAATTAGTTAAAACGTTAAAGCATAGGTCTCATTCCTGAGCGCAATCCTATGGCAGGTGTGGTCCGACGTTTCTTCAGTTCCCCACTCACAACTTTAGTTCCTACCTGTGATTAGTTCCCATTTACTGTCTGACGCACGAAAATGGAAAAAATAGCCAGTCACATCTCATCCCGTCATCTACGACCTCTCACTGGAGCTGTTACAAAGTAAATAAAAGCTTGTAAGGAAGTAGCATGGACCGTTAGAGTCTCCGGTGAGTGTATGTAGCTAGTATAGTTAGCTAGCTTTGTTGATCTAATCTGAGAGTGAAACTCTGAAGCTTAGCATTTTCTACTGATCGTTGAGTGCGTTATTTAATTTGCGTGTAAGCTAGCTAGCTTGTGCATTAGCAAGAGAGAAGCTACATAAGCAACACAGGTGCCCTTGTTGCTTGCTAGTGCTTATGTAAGGTCAGCTCGGAGTGGGGGAGGGGGAAGGGAAAACGTGACAAATATCAGGGGTATTTAGAGGCGGGGAAAGAGTCAGTGGGAAATTAGTGATGAGGACAATTTAGCCAGGGACACGAGCTTGTTCAGTTTTGATTTCAGCTTGTCTTTAACTGTCCATGTGGTTGAAAGCTCATCTGTCTCATTGTTTTTCAGCCGAGACTTTATTCAAGCCATGAGCGCCGACAGGTGAGAGAGCTGCCCTACATTCCTGTCTCAGCGGAACGGGGAAAAAAGACAAACGTCAAAAGTGAAAGGAGATGAGTGGAGCAGTCAGTGGGCTCGTGCTCGACGTCCTGCAGTCCCAAAAGCAGCTCAGATGATCCCGGATCACTCGGATGAGACTAATGCATAGCGATTAAAAAAAAAAAAAATACCGCAGCCAGTTTTGTCTTCGTCTCTTCCTGCCTCTCCTACTCTTTCCTTTTTTGAACACGCAGGGTCTCAGCAGGCTGACGTTCAGTATGGTGAAGAAGAATGACTAATTTTTGCACGAGTCTAAATGAGCATGCGGTGTGTGGAGGAGAAATGACTGAGCTGCCCATCTGACAGCCATTACGCAAAGACGAGACGAGACTGCATCAACTAAACTGCAGAACTGCTGATCGAATCAAGTTACACACCTACTGAGACTGAGACTGAGATCATTTTGGGGCTTGTGCAGGATCGGAGCATACCAACATACCAGTGCTTTATGGTTCACCATGACCAGGGATCTCAAGATTCAAGACGAACTGATATCTGCAAATATCATTTTACCTTTAATAAGGTGCAGTTTGACATCCAGTGGTCTATTGGAATGAAAAGATATCGCAATCATTGCCATCTCTTCCCCATCAGCGCATGTAAGCTGGGTATCAGGGTCGATAAGTGACCTCCAGGCCACCAGAAGGTCATGAAAGAAGGATTACCCTTTGGCGACAAGGGACCGCAAGTCCTTGGATGTTACTTGTGGTCAGAGTCACCTGGGTCACCAAATTGGGTTAGCTTTTTGTCACAAAACGCACTTCCTGTCATGTTTTGTGCGTCCTGTTTTGATTCGTATCTCGTCTCCTCGCTTGTCCTGTGATTGGTCTGTTTGATTGGTATGTGTTCACTTCACCTCTGACTAGATTCTTGTATCTTTTTGTATTTGCGAAGTCTCAAAAAACCTTTGCTTCCCCTGTTTCTTGATTCCTGCGTTGTTACCGTTCACGTGTTCTATATTTTTGAATATGGATTGCCCTGGTGTAGTCCTGCCTTTGCCTCCGGTTTTGACAATTCATGCATTACCCTCTGACTGTAATCTTAACGCTGATCTTACGCACTTGCATCCTGCCTCTCAACACCACACGTTACACTTGTGGATGGAAAAGTCTGTAGGTTTTTCTTTTTTTTTTTAGGTAAATAGTTCCCGACTACCAAGATCTTGTTTCAAAGCAAACAATCAGAATTAAATCTAAACATAGACTATGGCAAACAAAGGGAAGGTGTAAGTGCAGGCAGTGTATCTACAATGTTCTTCTGTTGTATATCTATATTGCAAAGATTAGGAGAGGGATGAGGGGGTTTATGAAGAGGATAATTCCTGTACCAGATGAGGAATACAAGGTACCTTGAAGATATTGCAATAAAAATGTGTGCGCACCATGGTGAACTCGTTAAGACTGAGGAAAAAAAAGAAAAATCCCCCTCCCCCCTTTTCCAATGCCCAAACTTTTTAAGTGGTGTTTGAGTTGTACGTTTTGCCGAGATCTGGCAACCCTGATTGTGCTCTGCAACTTGAGAAGCTCAGAAACGTCCCTGCTGGGTTTCACAATGTTAAAACTTGTACATAAATCTAAAAGAAATATATCTTTACCATATCATATATTTTTGGTTATGAGGGTTCTTGTTGCATTCACTTTGAGAGTAACCATACCTGACCACGTTTCTATGTGTGTGTATGTGTGGCTGAGGGGGTTGTGGGTTGTTGGGGTGTCATTACTCACTCCCCTGACACGAACCAACACTGCTCATTACCCTGAGAACACCATTCTCACCGTAAAGCATGGTGGCGGTAGCATTATGTTGTGCATTACCCTTGACTTCTTGGTTACTTCTCGGACTAATCCCCTCTTTATCCAGACCTTTGGTGGATGGCCACCTCGAGGCAGAGTCCTCTATGATGTACCATATTCCTTCCATGATTTTGTTTGCTTAGGTAGGAACAAGTGTATTTAGATTAAGATCATGGGACACGCAGTTCAACTACCAATGCGACTTCCTATTGGCTAATGAACTAAATTAGAGGCTTTGTAATCGAATTTTGTAAACTAGATTGTTTCTCCTCCTTCAATATTCATGGCTATTTTGTGTAGATTTGTGACATAACCCCAGTTCAAAATGTGGGAAAGTTCAAGGGGTGAATATGTACACTAGACACTATACACACTAAATCAAAAATATTTTGTAAAATGTCATCAGCAAATGTTCCTTCCTAGCGACCACTGGCTTACTGAGCCTACATGTCTGCCAGGCTACGACTATGAATATAAAATTAATAACCCGTATATATATATATATATGTATCTGTTTTTGCGCTAGGCATCCGGGCTATAGATTTGTCCACCCCTGATGTGATGTGGACAATCTTGCTTTAGTAGTTCTTAGATATGGAACAGGTTCTAAAATTACCCTCCGGTCTCACTTCCCTTAGCGTCACACCCCTGATTGCTGCTTCCAGTCTGGAGCTGGAAACACTTTCTCATCCACCGAGCTGCTCCTTTTGCTCTTAGTAAGACTCAGTGTTGCTGCAGACCTTTCTGCTCTGGAAATGCTATTATTGTCTTGGTAACTGCGTGTGGGTGATGATCGATCCCTGCTCCTCAAAGCTGGCGTGATATTCATCGGTCTCTGAACATGTTCCAGTCTGTCAGATCGGTCTTTATTCTTCATGACTATGAGGCGTCAACGTTGCTAAGAAGACAGCAGGAAAAGAGAATAAACAGGATGTTACTGCAAAAACAGGGTTATGTAGTTATTAAAAACTTTGAATAACGTGAAGCAGTTTGAATTGCCTTTGTGTGTGAAATGCCCTATCAATCAATCAAACTAGCATGCCTTACTCCTTAAGAATTAGCAGCTCCTCCATTTTCTTTTTATTGACCACAGTCTCGCATTGTCGTTTTTCATTGGCTCACAAAACATCCTCGGCTCATCTGTCACGTCCTTTCCCCTTCAGTGAATTGGCTTTTCCGTCTGGGGGATTTTATTTGCATTTGGTCTAATTGCTGCTGAAAAAACAGCTAACAGCATACTTTTCTGGGGACTCCTGTCTTGCTGGATGAAATAGTAACCCCAAAAAAGTCAATTCTATAGTGAAACCATAAATATTGGCACCCTTGTATACAATGGTTAAAAGACAGAAAAGCCGTTCGTTGTTAATCTACTTGTTTCCGTTTGACGTGTAATCGGATCTGATTGGCGTTTAAGGCTTTTATTAAGCACTTAGACAGTGATGCCAAGGTGTTCAGCTGAGATTGAGGAAAGATGTGTGTATAAATTTGGAGGTTGTAGTTTTTTTTCAAGATTTCTTTGATCTTCTTGCATCATGCCACATCATGATATTTCCTATAATTTTGGTAAATATTTTATGACTGAATTGTAACCATTTTTAGACATTGAAACATTTATTAATATATTTGTTTTATTTATTTAATCCTTTTTTTTCCCTTATAATATTCCTGCACATGGATAATCTATTTACTGTTTAATATGAGTGATATTGAGATAAAGTAAGACTTCATACGTCATGCGATCTAAAGACTCCGGATCTGCTTTTAAACCATTTGTGCATGAAAGAGTTAAATAACGATAATAATGTGAACTTTGCTTCACGGTGGTGCGTCATGAAGCAAAGAATAAATGCAATTTTTAAACAGTGTTTTTGTTGTCATCTTTTCTAGATTTTTTTTTTTCATCACTTCATTAATTTGACCAAGAAGCAGGGTCACGAAATGAAAAAAAAAATGCTAAAAGTCTGAGCTAATATCTCTAGCCATGTAGCTATTCTCTGGTTCCATGAGATGCCTTTAGCTAAGTAATGATTGTTTAGGTTTAGATATATGGAGTCGCTGAAGTTGCTACTTTTGCAGTTCAGTCTGCATTTCCTGAACACTACAATATTCCAGCAACTGATTTTGCCTCATTGTTACAAAATATGTCCAGAAAATCTATAAATTTCACAATACTAAGTCTAAGGAATGTCCACTATCTGGACTTTATAGTATTTCTGTAGATACCTGCCTTATTTATGCCTTCATCCGCTCCAGCACAGGGATATAACACTCTGACTGGATTTGCTTTCTCGCGTGTATAAATAAACGGCTCTTACCTGATTACTTCCTCTGTAGTGCCTTTCATTCAGCCTGTAAAAATAGAATGAAAAGACTTTCTCGCTGTGAAAAATGGGGAATTCAGTGTCTAAATTTAAAATTTAATATCTGGGAATATTGTGCTTGAAGCAGGAATACATCCAGGATGGAACGCCAATCCATTGCAAAGGCATCACACACACACACACACACACACACACACACACACACACAC
>CM074948.1:3290225-3304095 GCA_037577455.1 Pangasius macronema | reverse complement strand
GCAGAAGATAGGGATAGGTGGAGAGTGATGATTCGCTGTGGAGACCCCTGAAGGGAAAAGCCCAAAGAAGAAGAATAAGAATAAGAAGAAGGTGTATACACATAAGTACAGGTTGGTTGAGAATAGTGTAGCTTGCCAGTAGTGTGACAGTGTTGCACATTAAAATATTGCACATAAGTGTGAGTGTAAATCCTGCAATGAGAGTTTATAAATGAATAAATCAGCAGTGTTCATTATAAAGTCTCACAGCAGCAGGAAGGAAAGACCGACTGACCCAACATTCATAATTGGAGTTCACTGGCCACGTAGCAATCAAGGGCAGTGGTTAGGGATGCAACTGAATACAAATAAATTAATTCAGAACGAACAGATAATGTGTTATAAAAGTAAGCAAATACAGATAGGAACAAGACATCAGGTTGAGATTAGAGGTGTGGGATACTGTGGGCTGCAACAAAAAAATAAAAAATAAATAAAGAAGCTTGTGGGACAAACAAAGACTGTATATCAAACATGTATGCAGCATTTACAGAATCCGTAGTATCTGCCTGGTCATGGTCACAGTGGTTTAAATTAGGATACTATTCTGTTTATATTTTGGGAAATAGAGCCCATTATAGTAGTTAGAAAAGCAGGTGCAAATAAAAATATTAACTGTGTGAGCATGCTTAAAAAAATTGAGATCAAATTGAGACAAATTGTGAACTGGAGTGATGTAGCTGAGGTTGAGGAACTGTCAGATCAGAAACTCACAGAACTTTTTAAAAGTGCTGCCATTTTTTTTTTCATCTGTTTTTTTTTTCTCCAGTGGTTCACAGTACAGACAGATTGCATTACACCCCTAGTAACCACACATTCATGCATTTATTTTAGTCCTCTAGAAAGCTTCTGATGATTTGAATTTGTCTTCTAGAAATGGTTTCACCTGTTAGAAATCAAAACATAATCGGTGACTCCACTGTTACTTATTATTCGTGGATAATCAGGCACGAATAACCATCTCCTCCTGAAGTCCTAACCCTAGACATCACAAGAACAGAGAAGTGTGATTGAATAATACCAAGATTTGTACAAGCGTGATTCTCCAGCCTGATTTGATTAGCTAAAGTTGTTGAACATCTTTCAACAATCAGATGAGCCTAATGATTCTCTGGAAATAATAATGAATTTAAAAATTAGATAAATTATAAGTTTTAGTTCCCAGATACCAGGTTTAGAGGTTTCACTCTGACCAAAAACCAAAAGAAAGGTCTAGATGTCTGAGATCCATCAAATTGCCCTTTCGGCTGCTCCCGTTAGGGGTCGCCAGAGCGGATCATTGGTCCACATATTTGATTTGGCACAGTCTTTACGCCGGATGCCCTTCCTGACGCAACCCTCCCCAATTTTTCCGGGCTTGGGACCGGCACTGGGAGCGCACTGTTGCACACAATCCCAGTGGCTGGATCCCCAGTTCCCTGGCCAGGAATCGAACCCAGGCCACAGTGGTGAGAGTGCTGTGGCCTAACCACTAGTCCACCATTAACCAGTCACTAACCATTTTGGATTTGAAAATAGAAATAAAATGGGTAGTATTCACCCATCAGTGTCATTCATGGGTTAGTTGCAGTTTGCATGAAGACCACATATTTATATCATTTAATTGTCTGAGGATGGCGTTATATTCACCAGAATTGGCCCCTTTTGCCTTCGATGTTATTAAATGTTTCGCGGGACGATAGGCAGTGACAATTTCCTCGTCTGTCCGTGTCTCTGACATCTATAACGGCGGACTGTTGAGCAGATTTGAGACACAACGTGATTGCTTTCTAAATCTGCATGAAATGAGATTTGCTACACCTCAGATGAACTATCGACTACAGACGAGGATAAGGACCCTTCTCCCAACCCCCTCGACGTCCTCACAGCACCACAAACCATGACTTATTTAGGCTGTGTGGACCCAGTGATGAAATAATTATAAGTCATAAAGGGTTTCCTCATTTGTGTTTTATGAGATAATGATTTCTTTACAGTGAAGGTCATGCGTTTCTTACGCTCGCCTGAAGGGTTTGGCTTTATTCATTGCCTTTTAAATTACAGCCGTGTTTCTCGCTCGTACATGTAACAGGGTTACTTCTGCTTTTCCTGCGCCATCTTGCAAGGAAATTGGACACACAGTCGACTCGCCAGCTGACTGAAGGGGTGTTTATATTCTGTACAGAGGGCACATAAGCGTATGTAGTCGTGTGTGAAAGGCTCGTTCGTGTTTAGCTGCACCTGCTCTTGGTGTAACATGAGATAAAGAGGGCTGAAATGGGGTTACGTTCCCTTTTCACACTTCTGGGACTGAAATGTTATATTTAGTTAGGAGGCCAAACTCTAACAAAGTTCAAACACGGTAGCCCGTGGATTTGTGGTAGATTCGGATTTGACCGAAATCAATTAATAATAAGCAGCGCTCGTCTGAATTACTACAGTTTCCGTCACAAGTAGCACGTCTTCAGTCGAGACATTCTGAAGAAAAATACAGCTTGGAAGGAAGTAGCAGAGATCGTTGGTGCCTCGGTTGAGTGTATGTCGCTAGTACAGTTAGCTTGCTTTGCTAATCTGCCAGAGAAGCTAGTACGAACCCTAGCAACATAACATGCAATTCAAGTTTCCTCACTGATTAGTGCATTATTTACTTTGTGTTTAATTTGTTATCGGTATGCTAGACATTTTGGCTACAACTGTTTCTCATCAGAACCAACCATGTAAGCCGACAAGTGATAGCTCTATGCTCACAAGAAGCAAACTACACGAGCAGCCTGTCACCTGCTACTGTGAACTTAGGGTTAGAACGAGCATGTTCATATAAACCTGTGATTTGCAGCTATTGTCAGAAAATGAAGCTTAATCAACACCCTCAACCTGACCGATCAGATTTGAGAATGTAAGGCACTCTGGCGTAGCAGAATGCTGAGTAGCTGTTAGCGAGCCTGTGCTAACCCTTCAAGCTGTCCCTAATAGGACAAAGAGAAACTAAGCACATCTAATTGTATCTAGTCTTTTTCAGTGCACAGTGTCAGAGCTTAACTGGTGACACCACATTAATGGAATTGTTTTTCTACAGCGAGTGCAGCAAAGCGGTGGATTACAAGTGCTTTAGTCAGAGCTGTAGCCATGCTGATAATAATATAATTAATCTGGCTCCAGTCCAAGGATGATGATGATGACGAGATCAGTACAGGGTTCTGTAATCCGATCTGCACAAAAGTGCGCGTGGCAGACTGAATTGGGCTTGTTTGAGTCTAAGGAACAGAATGTTGGATAAATACGCTGATTCTCCTGGATCTGAATCTCAGCAGTGTCTGTTCCCCAAGCTAAAAGCTCAGAAAGTTTGTTCGAGTAATATAATCAACATGAAATTAGATCATACCAAACGCACAGCCAGCACCTTCGATCTGAAGCTGCTGAATATTACATCTCTTACATAAAAAGCTCTTAGAGTAAATGAAACTGTAACAGATTAGATTGGATGTGATGTACTAATGTACTTTAATGTACCAAAAGGGTACCAAGTGCCCTAAAGGAGGCTAGTCCTCTCCGGATACAGCTGTATACACCAACCTCGTGTAAATGGCTGACGAAGAGGCATCACAGCTCTTTATAATGATACCCTAAGTATTATTCAGAACTCTGGATATGCATTTAACTCATGTGAGGTCCTTCTAATTAACATAATGGAGAAAAAGGTAGGTACACTATACGGCCAAAAGTATATAGATGCCTGACTATCACCAAGTGTCTTGACCTTGATTTGGTTCTTGACCATAAATCTCTAATATGAATAAAAATGAGTGAACAGTTTAAATCTAGTTGAAAGCCTTCCCAGAAGAGTGGAGGTTATTAAAATAGCAAAGCGGGAATTAAATCTGGATGTTCAAAATGCACATTTGGGTGTAACGATCAGGTGTCCACAAACTTTTGACCATATAGTGTATTTTCACTCATTAGTATATACAGAGTCTTACTCTGAGTGTTCTCCTGAAAGGACAAACAAAGCACACATAAGTAATCATCACATTACCTGCTGGCTCAACATGCCACCTCTCCGTCCACACCCTCGACCACTCCCCCACTGCCACGTATTCATTTCATAATCCAAAACAAAAACCCTCTGTGAGCAGAGTTTGTGTCTATACTACACTCAGTGGGAGCTGCTCAAAATAAAACAGGGTCCACTCACTGCAGCAGGCACAGTCTCGATCTAATACTATACGATATTTGGCTAAGGTGTAGAAACATAGCCAGACTACCCCAGTCTGAAATCTCAGACCGCGACTTCATTTCATTTGCACTGTATCCAAGTCATCATACTGTATATGAAGTTCTCTCACAATCACATTAAAAGTAAAATTATGCCAGCTACTGTAGGACGCTTTATTAAAAATCTCCTCTGATTGGTTTACCCTGAAACCCAAAAGAACTGGATCAAGTGACTGATTGCTTAGAGCCAATGTTTCTCTTAATGCTAGGTATTGTTGCCCCATTTAAAAGGAAAATTAAGGGGAAAAAGTTACCACTTTGTATTAATGATTAGACTCGCAGTTTAAATCAGACCAAAGAGAAGATAAGTGGCTAAACTGGTTGCCTGCCAGACCGCTTGGAAAAAAGAGAAGAAGCATCTCCTGCTGCTAGATCGTCATCTCTCCACCCTAATAAAAGACGACAAAAATAATTGTAGATTCTTATGCATACAGTATAATTCATATAATCTCAGACAACCCATTATCTACTGTAACTGTGGATTAATATAACTACATCCATGGAACGATTAGATTAATTTAAACAATCCAAGACTCATTAATTTAACTGATTTCCTGATCAACGTGTACTAGGCCTGACAGTAATAACCTTCTCCCTTACCAGTGGCTATATACATAAATCTTTTAAAATCAAAACACTGGTTTAAAAAAAAACAAACAAACTAAACCTATGTGAACTGTCAAGTTCTAACCTTTCTTTTATTGCCGAGATGTTAGTTTGTAGCTCAGCAGCTGAGCTCATACATGCATATGAATCATAGACATTAAATCTTTCAGTCAGGATTAAGGTCACATCACAGTACTGAAAAGGTGCTGGCTAAAGTAGTAAATGACCCACTACTTGTTCAACGTCAGGTTTGTGCCTCCTTGCTGAGACCGTGTTGCTCACTTTAGGTGCTGATTCTGATAGCATAGAGTACCACAGGAGTTTTATATATAAACTAGAAGATGTTTTGTTTTGAGTTATAAGAACAGCTCTTTCCTGGATCAGGTCTTCCACTACTAAGCTGATGACACAGAGCTATATGTTTCAGCAAAGCCAGGTGACAGACTGTAGATTAATTATGTTGCCGAATGTTTAAAGGACATTAGAAGCTGGATGCTAATTATCTTCTACACTATCTGGGCTACAGGCAGCCAGAAGTAAGCTTAGATTAAGTAGAAACTCTTGAAGGCCTTTCATTTACATCACGTGCAGACCTTAGTGTGATTATTTACTCCAGTCTGTCATTTGAAGCTCATGTAGATAATATTACTAGAATAGCCTTTTTCCATTTCAGAAACGTTGCTTAGCTAAGAAATATAAAGCCAAAAAACTTCTGAATTATTGTGATCTTCCACTTCTGCTTCGATCACAAGGTTCCTTTAAAGCCCCTAGCTATGGAGCAGCCTTCTAATTAGTTTTGGGAAAATCTTTAATTCTAGGCTGGAAACATATTTGTTTAGTCAGGCAGTTTGTTAAAGAGATTTTCTCTTAGATAAAGGTGCAGATCTGGGTTTTCACTGGTATAGAGGTTTCTGGTAAACTGGAACGTTTTGATGTTGTCATGCGCGCTCGTTCGTGTGATCACTCAGGTTTGTTGACAGTGGAGTGGAAGGACGCTGATATCCCAGGGTGCCCTCATGCCTATGTTACCTTCTGGCTCTTTCCTTTAATTATGCTGTCATAGCTGGCCTTCAAAGTCCCCCGCAATACACTCTGATCACAGTATACACCCTCTTTTTTAACACCTAGTGAAGTGCAAAAAAAAAAGTGAAGCGACTAACACTTAGTACATATCTATCATACCTAGCCACCTGTTCTCACTTCCCGTCAAGCTGTATGTGCACTCCTGCTGCTTGATGAGATGTTGGTTGCTGTGACACTATGATATGTATCCTCCAACTCTCTGGATTGATCCTGATTGCTCTACTCTGGCTTCTGCTGTTCCTGCTTCTTTACCTCTGAGCTATCTGCACTTATGATTCATCTTGTTGCTGCTCTAGATAATTTCACCTGGATACCGTAGAGACTTGGACTTTCCAACAACCGCTGTGCCTATGACTCACCTGTCCTGCTGAGGTGGATAAAATTACCTGCATATGGTAACAACTGATTACAATAAACTGTCCTGTAGTTATCCCAGGAATCCTATTCTCAGTAAGCTCCTGCTGAAAATGTCATGCCGAATGTATCCTTTTAACACACTTAGTACTGCTTCCCTTCTCTATATGGCTTAAATGGTTTATAATTATAATATATGACCACTATCCCGTATCATCCAGAAGACTCTATTGAGTCTGGCTAAATAGAAAAACCTCCTCTGGCTTCTTCCTCATATTGCCTTTGCCACTCTTGCCACTGGCTTGATAATTAGGAGTCCTACATCTACATCTGGCTTTCTGTAAAGCTGCTTTTGTCTGCTGTTGACAGTGCCATACAAATAAAATGGAATCGAAAGCTTTTGGACGTAACTGAACCACTCAGGAAGGTTGACTGGAAAGTCTTGAGTTCAGGTCCTAGAACTATCACATTCTTGCTTTTGACCCTCAACTAGTCCAGTGGGTGACCTTGCATAATTGTAACATAGATAAGTAATTAAGCCATATACATTATTTAAAGTCATTTCTCTTATAAGGGAAATCTGTTAAAAACAAGCCCAAAACACACATGCAGGTGATATACCAACTCGATCCCTAAATGCAGTGCAATTCAGTGTTAAGCCCTATTGAGAAGGAATTGCTTCCTTCAAAGTTCATTCAAAAACTTAAACCAATTCCAACAGGAGTATAATTGGTCAAAGACGAGTACATTTGGTCTGGCTGTCTCTCCATTTCTAGCCCAGTAAAAGTCTTAAAGTGCCTCATACTGTATATAGTTGACCTGTGGCAATTCTGGGCTGACTACTCTCATATGAGTTCTTAAATGTGTCAGCCCCAGTTTCTAAAACAGAAACTGACCAGAATTCGCTACCTGAACACATTTTGAATATGATTAGATATACAGCTCTACTAGGCTTGTACTTTATTACAGCTTCATTCACATTTCTTCTGTATTTTATATAGATGGATTCCTTGCTGCTGGATCTTTTTGTCTCGCCCACTGGGGGGTTTTAGAAGCAGAAGTCTGTAGGCAGAGTTATGGAAAAGTCTGTCAGGAAATGTTCTGCAAATCAGTTTGACCCGAAACATACTGACATTACTTGTGACACCATCAATACATTCTACCTTCATTCTGCTCCAAGTAGACCTTGAGGTTTCATAGGACCTGCCAAAGGCATTAGTTGTATGGGTTGGTATTAGCCAGTAATCTAGTTACTGTTGTTTTTTTTTTTTTTCTCTGGATTTCTCTAGAAAAACTTGTATGTCCAGTCAGTCACACATGGCTGGCAAGAGGGTGGGAAAGTGTGTGGGCAAGATGCAGGCCACCTGGTTGATGAGGACAGGCTCGAGAACGTGTGCCAGGAACACGCGGTCCTCTAATCACATCTTCATCTCTGCCAAGCAAAGCCCACTCTCATTCTCACAAACTCTCTCTTTCTCAGCCCTCATCTTTCTCAGGCTCACTTCTTCTTGCTCTTTTTTTCTTTCTTTCTTTGTCATCGTTATTTTTCTGTGTGTCACTGCCTTGATCCTGTCCTTCCTGCTTGCATTCTTTTTCCTGTTAGCTCTATCTCTGTTTGATCTCTGTCTCATCATTCTTATATTGTAATTTCTCTGTATCTCTGTATTGTGTCTCTCACATAAACTTTTTACTTTAACCTTCTTATATTATTATTATTATTATCAGAGAGACAGATTTAGCTCTCAGTTTCACCACATCTTTTATCATCTTTCTTTTTTCTTGTCTTCTTACTCTCTTATATTCTTTTTTTCCCATGTCCTTTCATTATTACCCAATCCGTGTCCCCTCTGTCATTACCGAACAGTCATCCCCATCTCGAGACCTCCTCCCATTCATCACTTTCATTGTGAATGGCTCCGTAACATCTGGTCATGTACTGACTGCTTTCAAGGGAGCAAGACATCATCGACTATCAACTGCTTACCTTTCCCTTTTTCTACCTAAAATTTCAATCAGCTATCTCAGAATGATGCTAGTCAAACTGGCTTCAAGGTGACACACTCCACAGAAATTGTCCTTGCGGCTGTTGCTTATAAGCTTCCTGCTGCTCGATCAGCCAAATTATCATCAGTATTAGTCCTTCTTGACCTCTCAGTAGCCTTAGACATGGTCAGTCACAAGACTTTCCTGTCCATTAGTGTCCCAGGATGGAAGTGGACTACTTATTGACTGGAGTGTCGATCATAAAAGTGATAAAGAACAGATCTACATCTGCTTCATGCAGACTCACTGCTGGAGTCCCTCAAGGGTCTGTGCTAGATCCTCTTCTGTTCTCTGTCTTTACCCTCTCATATCCTTATGGATGTGAGGAAATATCCTTATATGGCTTTCATACCACTGCTATGCTGATGACGCTCAACACATCCTCTCCTCTAGCATAGTTTCATGGTCTTCCTAAACCCTTTTGTAAGTCACTCTATATACGGGAGCCTTGAAAATGATGTAAATGTAATTACATGATTACATTACTCAAATCAGAGTAAGCCTGGAACTGTTATAAAACCACAAAGGTACTAGTAATACACAAGGCAATGGGAATCAGACAATAAGGGGTTAACAATAAGAACCAGGTGGTTAAAAAAAGACCAGAGGTGTGGGCAGGGCGGTTCTGGTAAGGCAGTAAAGAAAACAGGAAGCATACTGTCATATACTGGACATAAAGCAGAAGCGTTTCTGACAAAGATTAATATTTGGAATCAGATGATCTGTGGCAAGCGTTAAGGCATGGCAGTTTTATGAGTTACATACTGGATCCTGGAGCAAGAGAACTTTCCATTGTTTAGATAATAAAACACACGAAATATGTCCATTTATCATGCTGTCTGAGCTGATATTAGGGCAGCTGTGGTGCTACTGTATTGCATCAGTTCCCATATGAGGCTTGAGCAGCTAAAGAAAGCTAAAGAAAGTCTCACCTTGCACTTCCTAACTTTCACTACTTAATGATCAGGACAGAAAGAGAAACGTCTGAGACTTAATGAGGAAAAGATGGCAGAGATAGAGTGAGTTGATGGAGACTTTATGTCTGAGCCTGTTTTTAGTCTCGGTATAAAAAGGATCTGATAGCATGAGGTAGTTAGTTAGCATATGGGTCTGGGGATAGCAGGTTGTTAAAAGCGCTATACATATAAATAAAATAAAGGTCTGATTTAGACCAGTTTTAGAAACATTGGTTGTTTCCTACAGTTTTCTCCCATTCTTAGGGCCTTGTTTAATTTGCAGGACATAATTACTTGTCCTCTGGGTAATTATGTCTTTTCTGTCACTTTCCAGTCGATACTCTGTCGCTTGCTTCCACACTCTCTCGCTTCATGAGGTAAACAGATCCCTCACAAGTCGCACCAAGCTAGTAAGCTAACTTCATTTTGATTCGATTAGCATCGACACACAGCCAATCAGAATCATTTCTGTGTATGCAGTACACAGGAAAAACCGTGAAGACATCGGATGTCCCCAACTCTCATTCCACAGCAATTTCCCCATAATTATTATTTTGAAGGACAAGTTGCACTTTTTAATCTGTTTATAGTTGCAGTTAATGTTGTGGAATGTCCATGAAGGAAGTTAGTTCCTGTTATCACTTATGTCATAGGAGCTATAAACAGTAGTTCTGTCACTTTCTCTTGAAGTTAATAAATGAAAGAAAATGCAGACCTTCCTGTGGCTTTACTTCTGACTGTTACAAAGCACTGGTACTGGAGACTCCTTCCATAAATGTTAAATAAATGTCATCTTACAGAAAACTGATCATAACCCAGTATAAACTGTCATATGTTTTTCTTTTTAATCTGTTTATTATTAGCTTTGGGTTATGTGGCATCTCCACCATCCCCACCGTCTCCACTATCCCAAGCGTCTCCACTGTCCCCACCGTCCCCACTGTCTCCACCGTCCCCACCATCTCCACCGTCTCCACCATCCCCACCGCCTCCACCGTCCCCACCGTCCCCACTGTCCCCACCGCCTCCACCGTCCCCACTGTCCCTAATGTCTCCACCATCCCCACCGTCCCTAAAGTCTCCACCGTCCCCACCGTTTCCACCATCCCCACTGTCCCCACTGTCCCCACCGCCTCCACCGTCCCCACGGTCTCCACCGTTCCTAACGTCTCCACCATCCCCACCGTCCCCACCGTCTCCACCATCCCCACCGTCCCCACCTTCTCCACAGTTCCCACTGTCCCCACCATCCCCACTGTCTCCACCATCCCCACCGTCTCCACCGTCTCCACCATCCCCACCGTCTCCACTGTCCCCACTGTCCCCACCATCTCCACTGTCCCCACCATCCCCACCGTCTCCACTGTCCCCACTGTCCCCACCATCTCCACTGTCCCCACCATCCCCACCGTCTCCACCATCCCCACTGTCCCCACCGTCTCCACCATCCCCACCGTCTCCACCTACCACGTCCCTGTAACTTGTTACTACAGAAAGGAAAATGCTTTAGAACTAATGCATTAATATAAATCTGTGATTTGCGGCTGCTCTACTACGATAGAAAATCAATCAACAGTTTCTGATTAATCAGAATTGAGAATTAAATGATACACATTTAGTCATTCTGTCTGTATTGTGTGGCGCGAGTAGATGTTTACACAGAGTAATTAGATTCGGAGAGCTTTGTGTCCGTCCGTAGCGTTTGTTGATTGCTGATTGAGAGAAGCCCTGCTGCATCTGTGCTTACACTAGCACAAACTGTAAACTCGTTTAGTGCCACTTCGTGCCTCCAGCTTGGGTTTAGGAAGCTAAGAAGCACTTAATAAAACGCCGACAAAACTCCCTCAGTGAATTATCTTTTCCAAAGGCAGCATGAAATGTATTTAGATGCAAATGACCAAATCTTGGGGGGAATTATATTAATTACTGCTCCATTTTTAATTACTTGCATACTGATTTTTTTTTTTTTTTTTAATGGTGAGACGTTTTTAAGTCCACAGGTGACAGTAAGCAGAGCTCAGTGGTCTAGCTTAAAGCAGATTAGTGCTTCAGAATTAATGCTGAATTTGTGAGTCTGTGTGTGTGTGTGTGTGTGTGTGTGTGTGTTGATAACCAGGATCAGAATTGTAGTACTAGTTCACATCACAATGCTGAATGTACTATATCGATCGCTATTTTTTTTTTTTTTTTTTTTTTTACTATTTTTCCATAAACTCCTCAGACTCCAGTTACACTGTTTAATTATATTTAGTTAGATATTTTGGTTTACAAGTTATATGTTCATTTCCGTATTATACATGACATTAATCCAGCAATGCAACAGTCACGCTTTATCATGCACATAGCACTAACACTACTGTAGCTAGCAAGCTAATTTGGCTAGCAACAATTACAAGTAATCAGATTTTTTTTCGCCCTCACTCAAATTTATATAATTTGTTTTGCACACATTTGTATTTTAGCTATATCAGATGTTAGCTTATACGATGTTAGCTAAGATGATAAAGTTGGCGATAAAGTTTGACGCATTGCGACAGTAAGTCTACGGGCAGACCTGAAGTGTCCTCCTCAGTGTGCATGTGCATTTGTGTCTCCTCTGTCTGGCCCGCACCAGCGGGGTGTAATTGAGATTAATGGCTGCTTGTTCTTCTTCTGGTTTGGATATTTGTCCCTGCATGGTTGGTTAGATTGCTGTTAATAAGAAGCTTTCCTTTCCATATTTCGGAGACATGCCAGTGTAAATGTCTTTGGCTTTTTTTACGAAAGGCACTTTTGTAATGTTTGGCTTTCGCGTTGTCTGTTTTTCCGCATTACTATCACTACTACTAGCTTACACTTGCTTCTAGTCAGTTAGCGAATATTTAGTTGCACTTGAGATAATGTCTTCTCTGCAAACAGCTAAATGCTTATACGTGTGGTGGCATGTTTCTCAACCAGGCGTAAAGTTCTACCATTTTACATTCTGGTGAAAAAGGAGAAAATCGCATTTAAAGGTCATAAATGTATTGTTTTTTTTTTAAATCTCTACATTTCTAACGTAATCTACTGATGGAAAAACAACATTACTGAGAAACTGTACAGAATTATAACAATGGGGAACGAGGCTTTAACGTGATCATGGACATCATCCATATCAGACTCTGTCTCTCGGGGGCAGTCGTGGCCTAATGGTCTGAGAGTCGGACTTGTAACCTGAAGGTGAACCTGAAGGTCGTGGGTTCGAGTNCAACTGCTCCCCGGGCGCCGCAGATAAAATGGCTGCCCACTGCTCCGGGTGTGTGTTCACGGGTGTGTGTGTGTGTGCTTCACTCACTCATCACTTGAGGTAAAGCCAACTGAGCATTTAAACGCGAGCCTCGTCATTGTCTCTTCAGTCCACTGATCTCTGGTCATGCTAACACGCTTGAGATTTGTTAAACTGCCTCCTTACACAACATGATCTTTGTTACCGATAGAGAGTAGACTAAATAAATATAATCGCCGTGCTGTTTTGGTAACGTCTATGTTTTGTTGCCATTAAAGTGCATAAGTATATTATTGGGAAGATAAAGATTGGCCAAAACACGTTTGTTTTTTGTTTTTTGTTTTTTTTTTCTGGCCACGTCGACTCATTTTCCCCAAAACACAAATTAGAGTTAGGTTGGTGTCCATTTGGGGTCAAAGCATCTGCCAAATGAACATAAAAGTAACTCAATCGACTCAAATCAAGACAATAAGTCCAAATTTTAAGCTAAATTATATAAAACGAGCTTAAAACACATGTTGTTAATTGCTTGTCTCTGCCTTGATTTTGCTTTAACTGAGAATTTTTACACTTTTTTTTTTTTATGACAGTCTACATTTAAAAATGAGAAAATTGTCAGTAAATCATTGCATTGTGTGCCAGGCAGAAAGACATGTATTCTCTCCATCATGCGTCTCCGTTTTCTCACATTTCAGTGTTGAGATTTGAAGGCTTCGAATTGTACAAACGCCTCGAGTGTGACTAAACAGCAGAAGGCGCAGACGCTGCTCATGGTAGCACTTGACCAGCTCACTTCCAGCCTCGGCATGTTGTTAAAATACGCCTGGCACGTTCGAGTGGTTTCCCGCTATAACACACCTGATTCCACTCATCTCTGAGGTCAGACAGGTGATTCAAAGCAGGCAGATTCAGGAATCTGGTAATGTTGTGCGTTTTCAGGGATGGGGATTAGTGTCTGTGCACAATTCATAGTCTAGACTTCATCTGCTCATATTGTCTCAGTGATGTTCAGGTGTAAGCTGTGGTTAGCTCGGTAGCTCAACTGGCCGTGCGAAGTGACTTAAATGAACTTAAAATTGGAAAAGTCGAGTGGTGCACTTAGCTAAGAAAGTTTGAATGGTGGTGCAAAAGGCAAGATCCACCAAGGTATTGGTGGAAATGTTTTGTTAAAGTTTCAGTGCCGCTATGACACTTGTGTAAAAGCCACCAATAGGACGGCTTCTTCTTCTTCTTCTTCTTCTTCTTCTTCTTTGGGCTTTTCCCTTCAGGGGTCTCCACAGCGAATCATCACTCT
>CM074948.1:3231435-3253050 GCA_037577455.1 Pangasius macronema | reverse complement strand
GAAGATAGGGATAGGTGGAGAGTGATGATTCGCTGTGGAGACCCCTGAAGGGAAAAGCCCAAAGAAGAACAAGAAGAAGTTCATACAATGCATGTATAAAGCTGTTCAGGTGAGAGATCTGGACTTTGAAACCCTGATCTTCCAATCACCAGAACGGAACCCGAACCACAGATCTAACTATCGACTAAAGACTTAAAAGACCCAGGTCTTTACTTCTCAAAGTAAGAACTCCATGCAGAACTAGATTCATTAAAACACGTGAGATCCCAACTTTCTCACCTGAACATGAACCCTTTCTGCTCCAGCAGTATGTACTTCCTGCACACCATTGAGGAAGATGATGAATCTGAGGCACTCCTGCAGGAACCTCGGCTCAACCAGAAGGAGTCAGATGAACCTTCACCACATGGTCAGGCTACCGGTTCACCTTCATTTCTTAATTCTCTTCTCTTATTCATTTTACTCAATGCACTCTGGCTGTATGCAGGACGGACAGCACCAAATTATAAAAATTCATCCATATATAATTAAATTCATCAATATATAATTCAAATTAATTGAATCATTTGTTTCAATAGATCATAGAATGCAATACAGGAATAAAAAAAATCAAGTGTATAATCACTCGATCTACCAACTAACACCTTAAAGATTTATTGAAACATTTTATTTATTTCTTATTGGAGGATGTACTGGTAAGGGTGAGGTGGGATTCCTGTAGGATGAGAACGAACAGATTTGTTCTAAACAGATGCTAATACAGACTGTATCGTCATGTCAACCATGTACAAGTGGCTGTATCGTCATGTCAACCATATACAGCTAGTTAGTAGGCAGTGAAAAAGGAAACCACGATCCTCCAGGACCATGGAGCTACATCATACAACACCGAACTACCTACAGACTACACACCTCCACATAAGGTACACATGCTAACGTGTGCAAACGCACAAGAGAGTACAGTGACTACTAAGACAGTACAATAACTACAAAATTCACCATTTGTCCATTAATCGAGGAAAAAGGAAAATGGCTAACTACTTAGAATATGTAGTTTAGCCGTCTTGTCCTGTCTAGCATGATTAATTATTCAGAAGTAATACGACTATAGAGGGATAATGTTTTCCTTAGTATGCAAGTTGGCTTGTTAACTTCGCTGGAGGAATTTGAAAAGTGCCATTCTGTCATGCTGTCCAATCACAGCGCTCCCAGCTGCAGTCCAATCAGAACAAGGCTAAAGAAAACCTTTAATAAATCACTGAAATCCTGACAAATGGTTTCACTCAATCCATCAATATATCCATCAACGAATCCTTCTATGAATCATTACATTTAATTTTTATATACACGATTAAATGATGGATTTGTTGATGTATTCATTTATTAAATGGTATCTTGAAAGATTTATTTATATATTTTTGTAATTTGGCCCTGTTCGTCCCCATACAGCTCAAATTCAACTAGTTTGTATTAAATTGATGTAGAATTGACGGAGCTCCAATTTGGTTCATCAGGCATCAGAAAGTCGAGACATGAGACCGACTCGGAGAGTTACAAGGCCACCATGGCTTACTCCGTGAAAGAATCGGTCTCTCAAGAGAAGCGTAGCGACCCTAACACCAGCACAGGTTTAGCTCCGGTGGCCTTGAAGGAGGTGAGAAAACCACATGATGAGCCGAATAAGGGACTGAGCTCATCAACACCAAGAAGCTTCAGGAGAAGTAGCTCCTCAACACGGACATGGTCTAAGAGAAGAATCTCTTCAGCAGCTAGCCCTAACAGAAGGAATTCCTCAACACCATGGAGCTCTAGAACAATGAGCTCATCCACACCAGGAAGTGCTCAGAGAAGGACCTCCTTAGCACAGAGTACTCCTTCCTCAAGTGCACCACATGAAGCTTCAGGAAGTCGTTCTGCACGGCGCATGTCTGGGCCTGTGGAGGGGAAGGGTGATGTACCAAAGGTAAGACCAGGTTCTGTTGACTGGTTTGTATTTATGATTCTATGACCAAAACTTGTAAGTGACCTGTAGTTTATTTTTATGTCATCCACTGACCCCAAATGATCGATAACCCTTCAAGATGAAATTTGGTCCTGTGTTTGGGGATACACGTAGAGTAGAAAGTTCTGGAGAAAGTGTGGACATGGAGATGGAGAAACCATGAGAAAAGTAAAGAAAAGCTTTGCTGGAAGATACAGATTTATGTCTATGGAGGGTGAAATGAACAAAAGATAATTAACATACAATAGATTGGTGTAGTAGTGGTGATGTACAATGGTATAGAAGAAATTGAGGTTCCACACAAAATTTTGCTGTTTCATTTGTTGTTTTAGCCAAAATTAGGAGGCCATTCTTTTAAGGTCTGATTTTATTTCCCAGGCCACCCTTATTTTTGTTCCCACTGCCCTTGGATAATGTATAATTACTGAATAATCCTGTGGTGGAAACCTAAATGTTAAATCACTTTGCCCCATTTCAGCAAAGATCTAACCACCTTGGTAGCCTCAGCTTCTTATTGGTGTAACATTTTAACACGCTGATCATACATATGTACCAGCAACTGGGTACATGGGCAGCTAGCCTCATATTGGCTATACATACTGGGAGTGTGAAAGCTAACACGTGCTTCCTCCGAGATCTACCTCTGCATCCTGCTCACGCTACGTCACCAATTAACCATTGGTTAATGTTTCTCCATTTTGTTAGCTAGCTAATGAGACTCCTATATCTGTTTTACTATGTAGGTGAATCAGCAATTATACAATATATACTTAGCAAAGTATTTTTAAGTTTGACCAAAATTATAGTTCAGCCATGCAGCCGCGTGTTTCCGATCGCTGAACTAGTCTGTCTGCTGCTAATCACAATGTATTGGCGCCCCCTCTACTCTGTCCATCAGTGGATCCATCACTGAGCAGACATGATCTGGGTGGTGAACCACAGCAAGGACTCGGACATGGTACTAGAACAGTGTAGAGTGTTTGGAGCTGGTAGAGTGGTACGAGGGTATTATCCTGTAGCGTACTAGTATCACTTCCTGACCACAGCACTAATATGGACTAAATATGCTATATGGCCAACGGTTTGTGGATGCTGCCAATCTTCTGGGAAGGCTTTCCACTAGATTTTGGAGTGTGGCTTTGGGGATTTGAGCATTAGTGAGGTCAGACACTGATGTCTGGGGTGCAGTCAGTGTTCCAGTTCATCCCAAAGGTATTCAGTGGGGTTGAGGTCAGGGGAGACACGTCCTGTGAGCTCAAGCTCCACTCCAACCTTCACACACCATGTCTTCATGGAGCTCGCTTTGTGCACAGGAGCATTGTCATGCTGGAGCAGGTTTTGGCTGGACCCCTTACTTCTAGAGATTTGTGGGCCTTCAACTTTGTGGCAACAATTTTGGGGATAAAGTGTTTTTTTTTTTTTTTTTTCCATTCAATGGACTGTTTCTCAGCATAGTAGATATTTCAATCCTGAAAAACAACACTGCTCCAGACTCACACCACCATAATCCATGTCACCACTGTCCTGAGAACCAACACCACCTAAGTAATAAAGTCCAGTGGTGGTCCAATTCCTTTGATGGATGTAGTGAGGGGGCGTGTGACCAAAGTTAGTGTATTATTTATATTTCCTGTAGAAGATGACCTCATCGAGGACTGGTAAAGCTCCAGCGAGAGCACCAAGACGTGAGCCACTGAGACGGAGACAACATACACGCCCAACTCCTGAACACGTGAGTAATATTACAAAACTGGACAATTCGTCTTACTTTTATAGCAAGTGGTATCTCTTTTATTGGATGTGTAAATGTGTTAGGACTATATTTATACACAGTAGCACCTCCAGAAATTATGTGGAGTGGCCAGACAGGGGCAGGGGAAAACCTGTACACCACAATTTGTATATAATAGCCAAAATTCAAAGTTGTGTTAAAGAATTCAGCTTTTTTTTTCCTTTAAGTTTTTCACGTTACTGGGAAACCACAACGTGTAAACTCGACATCAGAAAGTGTACTTATTGTTACAAAGCGCTGACACTGGAGAATCCTTCCATAAATGTGAATAAACCTTATATTAACAATGTGTGGTTTTTTTAAATTATTTTTTATTTTTTTTAAAAAAACGTTAATCATTAGTCTTGGATTATGTGGTGCATCTGCAGTACTGGCACTACAGATGTATTAGAATGAGCGCATTAATATAAACCTTTTGAATTGCAGAAAGAAAGAAATCACAAATTCATCAACACCTTCTGACCAATCAGATCTGAGCGCTCAACAGTATCAGTATCGGTAACTCCGCTTCATCGCAGCGCCCCATCGTTGATTATTTTCCTATAACAGCACAGCATATGTGTTTTATTCCTTACTTCCCGAATTCCTCCTTGCTCATAAATTCGATGTGTCTAGTCACGGGGTGAGTTTAATAACCGACATCAAAAGCAAGTGAAAATATATGAATGTCAGAAGGGCCTGTGGGGTGGCCAGGGGTTCATGCCCCTCCCACCGGTGCCATTGTTTATCGAATACGCTGTATTTAATAGTCTAACAGACTTCCAGTCAGTACTCCACAATGCATGAGGGCTTTTATTACACGAACAAACACAGGATTAACCCAAATGATCAACTCTTAAAATCAATCAAAAACAGAATTGATTGCAAAACGCTCTCTGTGTTTAAATGTACGCAGTCGTTTATTGATCTGTGGTGCTTACACTTGGCACTGGGCCAATGGCAAATGGGCCGTGATCATATGGGTCAAGGGCTGAAGCACAAATCAAATGCAGGAAGCATCAATAAATATCAACACTTCATTCATTCATTTTTTTTTATTAGGATCTGTGCTCGCTGGCATGTTCTTGTCAAAATCCAGAAAGGAACTAGCCATGAACTAATCCATTAAACGTGTGTGTTCATACAGGACGGCCTTCCCGCTCCTCAGTGGCTCATCACGCTGATGTTTGACATTGAAGAAGCCACCAGGCACGAGCTGACCGTGGAGTAAAAATAGTCTCTCAGTATTATACGGAGATTAGTGAAGATGGAGTGAAGATGGAGTGAAGATTGCGGTCAAGGATTTTTTTTTTTATTTTAAATTAAATCCTTTTATTTTCTTCAACACAATATTGTAAGACTTTAATGCATACAAACCATAATAAACTGAAACAGTGTGAATGTCTCTCTCTCTCTCTCTCTCTCTCTCTCTCTCTCTCTCTCTCTCTGGAAGTTCTGTAATCAGTAATTACTGATTTCTTTCCTCCTACACCAGAGAAATGTCGATTAAAAGCCGCAGCTAGCAGCGACTGGTTCTAACCTGCTGCATTGCACAAACCTGACAGAACAGGACCATTTCCATGTGTGTTTTTTATTTTTCCAACATCATCCTTGATGAGCTGTTTTTCTCTCTTCTTGCACAACCGCGGCCTGCAACACGGGGGCGTTGTGTTAATCATTGGCTCAACATCTGTATTAAGGAAACAGAAATTCTTATACATTCATTCACATAAATCTTAAAGGTAGAACTGTGGACTTAAGTGGATACACTCAGTCTTGGGTCTGTCAAGAGCGTCTTGGCTGGATAAAGTCCATCGACATCACGTTTCAAGCGTGTGTGTGTGTGTGTGTGTGTGTGCGTGTGCAGGAGGTTATTACTGTAACTGACAGAGTGTTCAAGTGTCAGTGTTTGCAGAAGATAGGTGAGATTAATACTACACCAGGAAGCTCGTAATTACCCCACAGACAAACATGTTGTGATTGAGGCAAACCTCTGAAGAATCCGTCCTGTTACTCAATAGACTGATAACGTTGTTTTTGTGACCTGTGTCACGGATGAAAGAGGAAAAATGTCCCAATCTCTGATGAAGGGCCGATCACTGGGAGCGTTTGAGTAAAGAAACCTGAGTGGAAAAGATCCCGAATAATAGCACAGTCGCTAACGGAAGAATGAAGCGCTTTGAGGAAAACGATCAACATCAATGAATAATTTCCAAAGACTGACTTCCTGACGAGTTTTATTCCTCTCACACCACAGCAGTTTGCCAACTATTGGCTTTTTTTTCTCGTTCCTGTCGTTCTGTCAGAACCCACAAAACTAAACTCCTCTGTTCGGAGAAGTTACGGCTTTACCCCTGACCGTTATAAAGCACCGACACTGGAGACTCCTTCCAAAAATCTCCTTAGAGTCAATTTCAACAATCAAGTTAAAAGATTTTCAAAAAAAAACATATGCGTTTTAGTAGTCTTAAATTACGCAGCGCGTCTGCCATACAAGTCCCTGTGAATGAGCTGTTACCATAGAAACGATAACATATTGAACGAGCGCATTACAAACACGTGACGTGTAGCTGCGCTGCTGTTCTAGAAAATTAATCAACACCTTCTGACCAATCAGAATCCAGAGCAAAACAGCGCAGTGGTCTAATGAGCATTAAAGAATGCTATGTTCTTGTCTTCTTATAGATGGTATGGAATTGTTTGGGAATAGAAACGGACACTGGTGGAAGCTAGAGGACGAGTCAGTTATGCACGCTATTAGAACCGCCACCTTGTTGCTCCACCTTCCCTGTCAGGAAAAAAAAAAGGGTACTAAGCTGTACCTTTGCTTGTGCCTTTAACAGGTAATGGAGTGTAATTGGCATTTAGCGCCTAGATGGCAAAACAGTGAGCATATGTATATGATATGAATAGAACAAGTCTGTTAATAGTTCCACAGGATTCAGCGTACACGCTCAGAAATAAAGGCACTGAACTGCACTTTTTCTTATCGCTAAGGCGACACCGTTAAGTGGACATGCTGTACTGTGCATGTTTGCCCCGGGAAGGTGAATGTGCTATAAGCTTTACAGGTACTCAGTAGTCCCAGTCTAATGATACACCTGAAATGATTTTTTAAAATGTAAAAGATCCATAATAAAGGTACCCAAGATGCACCTATAACAGTACCGCTCCTGTAAGGTTCTGCTATTTCTGAGAGTGTAAGTACTTCAGCTAAAGGTAAAGGTTCCTACTGATGCCAGTGTTTTATCCGTTTGTCCTTTTCTCTGCTGTGAACGGCTCTCAGCGTGAGCATGAACAGTGCATGAAGTTTCAAAGGCCACAGGAGAAGGCAGAGAGGCCTGGTTAAGGGGACACGGCTGCCCTGACTCGGTTAATATTAACCATCGGTTCAAACACACAAACCCCACGCAAAACCGCCCGCGGCTATTTGGGCGCAAAAACATTTGTTTTTTTCGTAACGAATAATTATTACATAATTATAAGTGGCACGTGTGTCAAATATTAACCCCTTCTGAGGTCACGGCACGGTATAAAAGCAGCGCGCTCCGACCATTAGCCAAGTCAGAAAGTGCGAGAACAGGACCAGGTCATCAGAACCGAATTCACTTCAGCGCGCGCTTTGTTTGGTCTGTGTTTGCGCAATGCGCGGATTACTGCTGATTTCCACGCTCGTCTTCATCCTCATCCTCATCCTCATCCCTGCTCCAGGAGAACAGTCCCCCGTTCCAGCGCCGGAGCCGATCCGGTGCGCGCCGTGCACCGCGGAGAAGCTGAGCGCATGCCCGGCCGCTCCATCCGGCTGCAGGGAGCTGAGGAGAGAGCCGGGCTGCGGCTGCTGCATGACCTGCGCGCTGCCCGAGGGCGCGCTGTGCGGGGTGTACACGGCGCACTGCGGCACGGGACTGCGCTGCACGCCGAGAGCCGACGACCCGCAGCCGCTCCACTCGCTCACCCGCGGACAGGCCGTGTGCACCGTGGACCCCGCCGCGCAAGGTGCGTCTCCTCTCTCTTCCGCTGAGTCCCCGTCTGTTGATCAGCATGAGGCTAAAAAGTTGCAGAACCTGATGTTAAACCATAACCGTCTCCTTTCAGAGGAGGCCGGTGAGCACGGCTTCTCCTTACCCCACCTGCTGGGGCTGGATAAAGCCGGAGACCCGGAGGCGCACGAGAGCATCAAGGCTAAAGTCAACTCCATCCGGAAGAAGCTGGTGGAACTGGTAAGAGTGCAAACCACACGATGTTCTCCTCATTGCAGGATCACCGAGGTTCACCCATTACCTCTGAAACGCACTTACCGGCAATGACGCAGACTATTAGCTCCGGACCACGTGACCTCCTATAATTAATTCATGCGGTTACAAATAAAGGGGAACTAACAAGGGCACATCTGTTGTACGTTTAGTATGCATCTTTTACTTAATTGCCACATAATCAGACCTCTGATGTAACCTTTAAAGCTTTAGACTATAAAAGCAAATTAAAGTTACTCCACATGTACTTTCCCAGGTGAAAAGTGTACTCTTGATGGTAGCGCCAAGGAACAAGGAAAAGCACCGCTTGGTTCCCTTAATCCTGAGAGTGTAGTCTTCCTTAATCCTTATCCTATCCCTGTAGAGTAACTAACATAAAGGGTGACATTACTACAGTTACTTAGGTGCATGTAATGGAGCAACAAATGCTAGAGCTGATGAGGACCCTCTGATATTTATTTATTTATTTATTTATTTATAATGCATTATATGTACATTAACAAAAAAAATGGCACAAATAGCAGACAAACAAAAACAAATTAGAAATGCATAACAGCTTAATCATAAAATTTTTATAAAAGAAATAATAATTTTAAAAAAAAATCATCGGAATCATCAAATGGATGTGACATTCATAATAACACTTTACGTTAGTCTGTAGGCTTTTCTTGTTATTTGCCGAACCGAAATTTCTAAAATCTCTTAAGAGAAAATCAAATATCTTTTTTTTTTTACGTCATTGTAAAAAATAGCATTTACTCAATGTCAGCCTTACAAACTTTCCCCCACTGAAATTAAAATATTGTGAATATCCAAATCTTTATATAAGAAGTATTACAGCATATCACATCACATAACCTTAAAATTCAACATTTCCTACCAAAAGGTGGAGACAGCAGGACAAAAACAAAAAGCTGCTGTGCTGATTCACCCTCCACTGGACAAAAAGCTGCTGCTAATTCATTTATTTATTTATTTTAGCTATTTCTTTTACTCATTTGTTGGGTTTGTTGTGTAGAATCTTTAAATGAATGTATCTGGCTTAATTGAGGATGAAAGATTTGTAGGGTTAAAACCATGTTTTTTTTATTATTATTATTATTATTTTTTTTTTTTTTACAATTAATATTAGTGATGGCCATTTTTCTGGGGAATTTTTTTTTTTTTTTTACTGATAATAGATATCTATCCAGCTGTTTAGTCATTTATGTTTAGCTACATGCTCATATCCTGAAATAAAAACCCTGGCTGTAATTTGAACTGTGTGTCCCTAGGGGGCAGTGTTGCAACACTTGGCAAGAGTCAGGTTTACTTTCAGACTCACTGTGAATGAAACACCAGGCCATTTGAGATAGACCTTTCTGCAAAACCAAAATTCCAGGGGGTGGAATTGGATCTGATCTTAGCCCCTAATCCATAACTCCTAACCCCTAACACTTAAACCCACACAACACTGTACAGCACGAAACAACACAATAAACACATTTATATAGCCTGAAATAAACGCTGGACATTTGGCTCAACTCTGTCTACCGCGCAGGTAGGAGGAGCCGGAACAGGCCCGACTTCAACCCATGGACTATTTGTTCTGCAACAAGGGGTACTTGGGCCATTCTGAGGTGTTTTATGGTTGGGTTACCAATCCAGTTTTGGGGACCTTATGCCAGTTTTTCTCCACATTTTTCTTCATGCTTGACTGGAAAATCTGGAATACCTGGAATCCTGAGTGTACGGAAAAGGGATACAGTACATTTATGACATTCCGGACTGGCCCTGAGTCTAAGGCAGTGGTGTCCAATCTGCAGTCTTTCCTTCCACCCAAGCAAGAGCCACATCTGATAGTTGATTAAAGGCTAAGATAAACTGATTAAACTGGCATGGCTCATGATTGGTTGGAACTGCAGCCACACAAGCCTTTGTGGTTGTAACTGGACACCCCTGCCCTTAGGGCTGGGTTAAGAACCCTTCCCCTAAACCCTATTTACAGTTCTTTGGACCATAAAATCAGATATTCTCAGTGACCCACAGTCAGACCTTTAATTGGGTCTATTCCAAGTCTAAACCAACCTTATCCAGATAATCCAGAGCAGCAATGTCCAATCTCATTCTCAAACGACCAGTGTGGAAGCAGGTTTTGGTTCCAACCAATCAAGAGCCATCAGTTTAATCAGTTCACCTTAGCCTTCAATTGAATAACAGATGTGGCTCCTGCTCGGTTGGAAGGAAAGCTGCAACCACACGGGCATTTTGCAGATAAGCTTGGACACCCCTGATCTGGACTATCTGTCTGAGGATCCTCGAGAACATCTGATTGTAAGATACACTGTAGGTAGACAGGGTTTAGGGGAAGGACCTTAATCCAGCCCTCAATGTCTCAAAGCTAATGTACATTTCCATAAATGCATTGTATGCCAGTTCCTAAGACACCTGGTATTCCAAGATTGGACACCCAGGATCCAGGCGATCAGAACTCCTAAAAGCCGAAAAAAACAAACGTCTGTCTGCAGATCCCTAGTGAATGGATTGAGCTTCTCCATTTTCAATTCAATTGCACTTTTAACAACAGACCTAGTCACAAAGCAGCTTTCCAGAAATCCAGATGTAGATTTAGCTCCCTGATGAACCAGCCAGAGGTGACAGGGTGTAGAAGCGTAAAAGACAAACAGTACTGATTGTGTTTACAGGATGTTCAGAATGAGCAGATTGCGAATAAGAGTCCTGAGATGAGCACAAGACAGTCTTTATGATTACAACAGTAGAGATTAGGTACAACTCTACACTATCCATGTGCGATCAAACACTGAAGCAAGACTGTTTTTGGGACGTGTAAGTCTTTAGGATGTCCATGTGGGTCTGTCTACAGCAGCAGAAAGTGAGTCACACTTTTCAACGACTAAACTCTGATCAATGTTTTGTTGTAGGGTCCATGTCACACTGAACTGCACTCTGCCCTGGATACTATCACAGCCTCACAGCTGGCTCTGGGCGAGAAGTTTACGACATTTTACCTTCCCAACTGCGACAAGCATGGCTTCTACAAGCCCAAGCAGGTGAGCTTGAACGTGAAGACCAAGGCCTTGCAAACTTGCAAAAATGTATTCTGTTGAATTGCTTTGACCTCCACTGAAGGTGTGGTTCCATGTGATCTTCAGGTTACATATGCAATACGCTTGCTTCAAACTACTTTATCTGCACCTTGAGGTCAGGACAGATCAGAGAACCATAAGTTAAATCATATCTCTGTTTCTCTTTATGTCCAATCTGTCTCAAACACAGTGCGAGACGTCCCTCGTCGGCCAGCCTGCACGTTGCTGGTGCGTGTCCGCTTGGAACGGGAAGAGAATCGCAGGATCCAGTGATGTCCCCGAAGATGGCCTTTGCCAGCAGGAGATCACTCACTGAACCCTGCCGCTCTTCTCTCACACTTGCACACAAGCTGCATTTCATTAAAAAAAAAAGCACTTTTCTTAATCAGGACTACCTAAAAATATCATTGGGACATTTGTTTCCAACATAAAACTTAATATACTATGTACATACACTGAACCTTTTCTTGACAAAGAGATTGACTTTCTTCATTTGTTTTTTTTTTTTGGTTTCATATCACTACATATTTATTGAATGTTCCTAAGTAAGTAATCATCGACAAGTATTTATATTTGCTGAAATTGTATTATTAATGTTTTATTTTTATTTTACTATTACTATTGTTTGGACTAAACAACTCCACTGCTACATAGAACGAGCAGTAGAACCATGGGACATATTCAAAACCCATTGCAACATACGCCACTATGAAAAAAGGCAGAGTCGGTTTGCATACTTTTAGTCTCGCCCCGATTTAGGAGCTTTGTACTTAAACAGCTTCACCATTCATTTGCTTTATGAGGTGTCGATTCAGCCTACATTCGTGCGAGTCTACTAAACTTTCTGCCTCAACCTGCGACGCCCGTGTTTGTGAATTTGTCAGGGCTGTTTTTTTTTTTTTCCCCTGCCCCTAGAAGGAATAGCTCTGGATTTTTCCACTTACACGGGACAACTGCCAATTGATCCCAGATGTTTTGAAGTAGATCGCAGATCTGGCCCGTGTTTGTGACTCATATAAAGCTTCTACCTCTCCGAAGTGCAGGTTCCTCCGTTTCCTCAGGTCCCTCGCCCTGTGCCGTCGCTCTGGAAATCGCTTCCTCGTTGGTTCCTCTGTCCTTTGAGAATGTGAAAATCTCAGAAAAGTTGCTGCTTTTTTTTTTTTTCCCTTTAAAGGCAAATGAACTTCATGTTGGTTTGGAGAGCAGAGGATATAACACCATTGGGATTCATTTTAGTTGCAAGCAGGAACGTTTTATGAATATGGTTCCAACATTGCTGCATGCCAGGACATTTTTAAACAGGAAAAAGAGAGAAAAACCAGACAGGGATTTGTAAACCCATGTTGCGGGCGTGTCCCATGTCTCACTGCAAAAACACATCCATCCATCCATTCATCCATCCATCCATCCATCATTCCAGCCATCTAGTCATTCAGAGCGCTGTCTGAAGTTCACAGGTTCAAACAGATATGGTGCATTCAACGTGGGAGGACTGCGTTACCAAAGTCTTCTCTAGTGATGCTCCAAACATGTTTATTAAAAGAAAGAATGATGGAGTATTACGCATTCGTGTGGATCTGCATCAATGCCTTTGACCTTGACAGCCTGAACATTTACGTGCTGCTAAAAGTTCATGTGTATCTATTTGGTTTTTTTGTTTCGTAGTAAATGTAGAAATGATATCAGTGTATGTAATGTAATGTAATTTCTGCTGTACATGTATTCTTTTAATAAAATCAATGATTATGATATACCAGGCTGTGAAACTTCATTGTAGAGCATTTGAGCAAGCAAGAAGAAGAAAAACACCAAAATGCCAGTTGTTCCTTAAATTAGATCTTTAATTATTGAAAGTAAAAATATACACAGATATATCTCCCTGTTTTAAGGCACTGGGAATAACCTGACACTTGTAAAAAAAAAAAAAAATCTAGCCACACAAGTTAATAATGTCAAAATACTGTTTACACGTGGTGCGCTGTAATGTCCCCAGGTGGAGGTTTTGGTTTCTTGTTTATTTTCTTGCTAATAGCTTATCACAATGGAGATTTAGTCCAAAAGAAGCCAGTATAATGGAAAAAAAGCCATATTTTTAGCTACACGGTACTGTACTAGAAGCATTTGAATATCACTAGAAGCCTGAGTATGTGTTTAATGTGTAGTAAGTTTCCCTGTTCACAGCAAAGTTTGCCTTTGGTCACAAAAGAAAAATATACCAAAACTACAGAAAGAAACATAAGAAAAGAAAGCGACGAGTGTGCAGACTCTCGTCATGCTGTCGAAACAACTGTCTTGCCAATTTGTCCGGTGTATTTCCTTGGAACTATTTACAGATTCGTATTGGCTTGAAAAGAAGCTAGCTAAGTAACTAGCATTATATGTAGCTGATCTGTGACCTAGCTTGCATAATGGACTTATCAAGCATCATCAGCTATTATGTATAAATGCAGTAGAGTTTGGACTTAAAACATGATTTTAATGTAGCAAATCAAATTTTTTTTTTAAAAGTAATAATTCCTGATTGTACTTTGACTCCAGATAAGTCTTAGAAACAGCTTTATCTGACTTTTAAAGATTTGGGAGGTGAAAAACTAGAACTTGTGCTCCTGCCATCTTCATGGAGGTTGAATCATTTCAAAAGGTTCATCTACCAAACCTGAATCCAGATGATGAAGTAATAGAACAGTTTCAAGATGTTAATGGGATTTCCCACAAACAGAAATAGTGAAATTGGCAAGGGGAAGTCAATAAGGGCTTGTTAACAGCATTACTAGAACTAGAAAGTACCTGAAACCATACACACCCCATCATCAGCTCCTGACTGGGCCAAAGGTGTGGACATTTACAAGCTAAAATGTGTTTCACCTCCTTATTGGTTAGGTTAGCATGTTAGCACCACAACTTCATACCAGTTGAGGATTTTTACAAATTTGCACCAGTTGGATGGTGAAAAATTTTAAGCCAGTTGGGAATTTCACAATTTTTCCACAAGATGGAGGTTTTATAAATTTCCTCCAGTTGGGAATTTGCCATTTTTATGCTAGCTAATGTTTATGAATTTTACTTCAATTGGATATTTTACAATTTCACATCGGTTAGAGGTTTTTGGCATCCGGTGTAAACACCGGGCTCGATGAAATATACAGACCAATGATCCACTGTAGCGCCTCCTAATGGGAGCAGGTGAAAGAACAAGAGGTTCTTGAATTTTTTTTACTCCAAATGGAAATTTTACAGTTTTACACTAATTGAATGTTTTTGAATTTTACTGTTGTTAAGGATTTAAATTTTTTACACTAGTTTTAGAGTTTTACTCCATTTGGAGAATTTACATTTTAACCCCAGTTGGGCATTTTTATCATTTTACACTAGTTGGATATTTTTGAAATTTACTCTAGCCTTAGAGTTTCATTCCTGTTGGAGTTTTAAAATCCAGTTGAGAATTTGACAATTTTATACTACTAAGATTTTTAGTATTTTTACTCCAAATGTTACAAATTTACGCGAGTCGGAGGCTTTTCAATTTTACTCCAGTTAGAGATTTTTACACAATTTTTACACCATTTGGAAGTTTTACAGTTTTAATTCATTTGCAGTTTGTAAGTTTTAGACTATTAAACCAGTTAGGAATTTTTTTTAAATTCTCAACTTGGGTGAAATTGTAAGCTTTAACCCAGATAGCGCTTATAGAATTCTACTCTATTTGGCGATTTTCCACCTTTGTGCCAGTTGGTTGTTGTGAGAACGTTGAAAGGAAACGTTTGAGTAAGTTATCCAAAACTCCAGCATCCATTTAAAGCCACAGTCAGAAATTTCATAGCAAACATTACTTTCTGAAAAAAAAATAAAGCAGTGAACCAAAATCTAGTGACATGAAGACAATCTTTGTATACACAGTCCAAAAGAAAAAAAAAAAAAATCCTATCTTGGCTCATGTTAGGGTGAGTGGAACAAGGACGTCTTCTGGAAAGATTTCAGCTTCACACACTTGTTTAAAAGCCAGCAAAATGGCCGGCTGTCACTCAAGCAAAAAAAGTGTTGCTATGTTTAGAATGTCTTTTAAAGCAAATCGCAGACGTGCTTATAGAACATTTTGAGACTGATAGTTAAGAAGTATTGTATATGCAGAGGAAATAAAGCAGATATGGAAGGCGTGAAGGTTGATCAGTCCTAATATTGCGAGTTTATACGGCTGTACTCATGCATCATGCACATGCTCTCGATACTGATTCTGATCACTAAAGTCTTGTTTAATTCCAATTCCCCAATTGTACGCAACAGGAATGTGCATTAAAAGGTGAAACTAAGCTTTGAAGCCACTGATGGGTATGAAGATACGGAGGCACGTGGTTAAATTATTACAACAGCCACACACACACACACACACACACACACACACACACACACACACAAACTCATAGGAAGTGCTCTATAGCGTTAGTGCCTTCTTCCATGTCTTTTTTTTTTTTTTTTTTTTTTTGCGGTCAGTCCGGTCTCAATTGCGTCCCCTCACTACAGCTCTACTGCCTCTTGAGACATACCCACATCCCTTCATCCATCAACCTCTTTCTCTCCTGCAAGCGTCTAGGGTTCCACTGCTGCTAAAGCGTGGAGCACAGAAATAAATTAGAGCTCGTTGAAGCTCAGGAAAGCCCAGAATTTTAAGCCCCCCCCCTCGATATTTTTTTTCCTGGAGGACCGAGACGTGAGTCCGAGATGGAGGGTCTGGAGCGTGGAGATTCTTCAGTGTACACACACTCCCTCGATCTCGCTTTCTCTTTCCGTCACCTGCCTGCTATTTTCTATTGGCTCTCCATGGTGTAGCACTGCACAGTTCCTCTGTCCTTCCCATCGAAGCCTGGCAGGGGCTGGCCGTATTTGTCCACGCACCAGCATATGCCGCGTTTTCGGCCCTTAGATGGCCAGCACTGGGGGAGAATGATGGACAGGAGTATTAATTGATTTACTCATTGCGTTTTTAAACAGTATTGAACCTCATGGCCTTGAGTTTCCCAGTGAAAGCCCACAACCCCTTCCCCTTCCCATCTACAGATTATGCTCATGTGACCTGCCACCAAGTATTTTCAGGGGATCGTCTTTTTTTTTTTTTTTTTTTTCTTTTTAAAAAACGATGCACATCCTGTTTTGTGTTCATATAGAGCTGCTTAAAGGTAAACACAGGGAGGCTGAAATATTTGCTCAGGGCCAGTGTGTGAAGCTCGCCAGCACCAACTTCTATTTTCAGCCTCCCGCTGGCCAGTACAAATCATCCATTGCTGATTATACCCCCGGCTCCAAATTATGGGTGCTACAAATGACTTACAGAGCTTGGCGCTCCAGCCCAGAGGGCTGTTATTTAGCTGCCAATTTAACTAAAGGTCAAAGTCCTGTCTAGTGTGTAAAAAAAAAAAATAATAAAACACAACAACGCAACAAAACCAACGGTTCCATGAGAGCATAAGAGGACTCGATGATTCGTAAATGGCCCATTGATTCATTCCTCGCAGTGTGTGATACCAAGGGAATTCGCTCGAGACTGGGAGGCCTGTGTGGAGCTCGCAAAACTAAATGAAGTGAGAGACAAGAGACAATATCCAGACTGGGAACTGGGAAAAAAAAACTTTGTGTGGGAGGGGGAATGCTAAGGATCTTGTTTTTGCCCAACTTTCAGCATTATGCTTCATTAATATATTCGCAATTTTCTTTAAAAAAAAACAATTAGTAATAATTGAATACTTTATCGCTGATGCATTCTGTTCATTTTCTGCGTTCTGCTAATCAGATCTTTTCATTTGCACAGGACCTGCAATAAAAACATTCAGGTTTAATCATTAGCACGAGGCTAAGCGTGGTGCTGGCCACAAAAAGTAAACACCCCGTCGTAAAACGGACGCCACTCCCTCTCCTGCGGGGGAGGCTTATTTTCATAATTGTCACAGTAATACAGACACACACACATGTATATAAAGATAGTGATAATTTCAATGTGAAGACAGTTTTTTTAGATTGAGGGTCAACGAAAAGACTCCCATTAAGCAGGACCTGCCATGTTGTATAAATATTGCTCTTGACGATGGAAGATAAGTGTATCCATATGAAGGCGTCTGGGACACTCATTTATTATAAACCAATTGTGGGCCGACCACGTGAATCTGGAAGGGGCTCAAATCTATTTTCATGCAGCCGGCACAAGGAGTCCGATAATTATGGGGAGAAGCTCAGACCCCAGTAGCCACCTTGACGTCGCTCTCTCAGGGCGGGTTACGCAAGATGGCCACCACGGCAGCCACGCTTGGTTTGGACCCGAGAGAGAGAGAGAGAGAGAGAGAGAGAGAGAGAGAGAGAGAGAGAGAGAGAGAGAGAGAGAGAGATGGGCCCTTGGCGGTCATTCACCCCAGCGCTAATCAACCGGGGAAAAATGTTATCACGTGTGTAGCATTTCATCTCAGATACAACTCACACCGACAGTGGACGTCAAAAATGTCCATCTTGCCCCCTGACAGGTTCTTCTTCAAAGTGTCTTTCAGTAAGGGTTGCAACTAGACCAACTTTAGAAAGCTAGACCTGTTAAACCTTCAAAACACCTGCGAAGAACATAAAGGTGCTAGATAACATTTTACCCCAAAGCCTTATTTTCAGTCTTCCATGCTTTCAAACGCTGCATTCGTCCCTCACCTGTTTTTTCCTGTAGAAGCCTTTCCTGTCACAGTTTGGGATGCGGAAGCCTCGGGGGTTCACCATGTCGCTGATCTTCAGCATGTTAAGTATGCCATCCATTTCCCTTCGGCATGGACCCTGCACACACACAGCCGCAGCGCAGAGTGTGAAGGTACACCTGAAAACGCCACTTTCAGTGCAATTGAGAAGTTAAAATAACTGAATCTATCCATTATAAAAATAATGACATTTATCAACGGGGGAGCCGGACTCGGTGGCGTATTTGCGCCCGATGCCATTTCTGTGGTAGGATTCTCATAAAGACCTCCTTCAAAGACCTGGACCTAAAATGCACGAGGCATGATGGAAGAAACCTTGACAGGAACCAAACCTCCAAAACACAGACTGCGCAAAATAGAGACTGCCATGAATTTGGACATTAGCGGCGATTTTTTATGAATCTATCTGTGTGCTTTGACTCTAATTTGTCCCCTGGGAGATAAATATTGAGGTTCATTTCCAGGAAATGCAATCCTTTCCATGAAAACAGCGTCTGGCAACAAGCCTCCGACCCAAAACTCCACTAAACCAGCTAAACACACCACACCGCACACCGTACCTCAGAAATACGGGATTAGAAGCACTTTAATGCTGTAACAGCTCCAGAACCCAAGCAAACACGGGTCTACAGGAAGTACAGTCACCACTCTGAAGCCGTGAGAGGTTAAAAACAGAATCGTGAATTAACGAATGAGGGTAATGAGGAAGTAAAACGTGGAAGCCGATTCAAAGACCTTCCTGTTCAGTGTTCCAGGGGCTAAAATGCAACCGTAATTCACACTGCTCATAAAAATATAATCAGATATGAACGACCAACCGGGTGAATCCATTTTTGAAGAAACTATGAAAAGAAAATACTCGTTTAACTTTGTGTTAACCCATGGTGACGAGCAGGAAGGAGGGGCCAGGCTGTGATGACGCACAGTGATAGAGGGATAAAGGTGAGGCTGGAGACTCCGAGGAGGAGAAAGAGAGAGAGAGAGAGAGAGAGAGAGAGAGAGAGAGAGAGAGAGAGATGCAGGAGAATGTAACAAATGTCAGCAACGGGCAAGGAGGACATGGGAACCGAGTAAACTCCAACGTAACGTTTCATCCCTCTCTCCCACTGACTAGCCAACTCCGTGCCTGGCGTACGTCCTCACAGCCTGGCCCCTCCCTCCTGCACGTCACACCCGTCAACAAACTGTTTGATTCGCTCACAAGGCCGTCTTACGCTCTTAAACGAGAAACAGGCTGGAGATTTTAAGCACAGCATTAGCAAAACTAGCATCCTTGACTAACCTTTTATTTTTTAATTTTTATTTCATTCCATAGTTTAGTTAACAGGGTTGTCAAGATCACTAAAAAGCAACAATAAACAAACAAGAATGAGAGAACTTCATTTTCTTCCTCCCACAATCCTCAGGAAGTTCAAATGATGTAACCTCCTGGTGAAGATGCGACCTGTCACTCATGGACTGTACCAAATGATTCATGGGGGTGAATTGTTTTAGGTAACAGGGTTGAGTGAACGTTGAATTTTCCGTAACCTAAAATGGATGACTCGTGAAAAAGGATGCTTCAAGCATGACGTGTTAATCAGATTAATGCAAAAAATAATTCAATTTTTGAAATGTTAATGATTATATTGCAAAATATATGGGACAGACCAGTGACATGTCCTGTAGATTGTGGAGGTTTTATTGCTGTTTTAAGTGATTTATCTGAAACATGCATATAGGTTGTTGTGAAGGAGACTTTACCTTTTACTTTTTTTCTTCTTAAATGTCTTACCTTTAATTACAGACATGTAAATGTAATATCAGTTGAGCCCAAGTGTGGAACCGTCCAGCTAATGGAGGCGAATAAACTAAAAGCTAAAAGCTCTGCATTTAGAACATAGATGCTGTCCTTTTGAAGCGCAGTAAGAAATGTTCAGTCTAACGCCAGCTAAAGCTAAACTAGCGGTGCTGTTCGACGTCTCCGAACAGCTTTCCAGCACATGAAGGAAGGCACAAGCCACATAAATCAAACCCCAAAAAACCCCATCCCCTCAGTGGCGTCCAGTCAAGGAGGCAGAGCTTGTTTACAACAGAAACGGACCAAAAGCAGGGAATGTGGCCATCAAAACAGCCCTAACACACAAACCAAGAGCCACCAGCTCTAGTTACTCATCAGAGTCCGCAAATACCACTCACACACACACACACACACACACACACACACACANACACACACAGCTAGAGGAGAGAT
Source organism: Pangasius macronema (assembly GCA_037577455.1). Taxonomy (NCBI): domain Eukaryota; kingdom Metazoa; phylum Chordata; class Actinopteri; order Siluriformes; family Pangasiidae; genus Pangasius; species Pangasius macronema. The sequence goes on along the minus strand of CM074948.1, from coordinate 3,232,989 downwards.
CCAAAATGCCACCACAGTTTGGCTCGTGCCAACATGGTAGCACATAAAATGAGACAAAAAAAGCACAAAAGGTTGTTCACAAATCATGCATTTTATAAAGATTACAGCTCACACACAAACACACGGAGTATTGAAAAGGCACACACACACACACACACACACACACACGCTATTAAACTTCTCTTAAGCCCTGATCATCAACCAGAGATGATGTGCCAAAGGAAAATCAAACCTGATCACTACTGTAGGATCCAAAGAGCTTCATCCAAAAACACACATCACACACACTCACTCAGACACACACTCACTCAGACACACAAACACAAACAGTCCCAGCTCAACACTCGGACTCTGTACAGATGTGGATTTGAAGTAGATATCAAGAAACAACACGAGATATCTCTGGAATGTTTGAAAAATGGTGCAAGGCTCCAAAATCAACAAATATTATGAAAGACATACTTTGATAAATCTGGAATATTACTTGCGGTGCTACAGAAGGCCCGAGCCTTCTACTGCAGGAAGGTCGAGCCGAACCTTTTCTTCATTTCTGATTTGGATGAACTCAATGCAGGATGCATTCTTTGAAGAATGATTGCTTCTAGGCAATCAAAATCACAAATAAAACCTCTTTAAAAAATGTGGAAATATCAAATCTAAAGCCAACCCACTTATGAATTGTTTTTGGCAGTTCTCTTGCAACCTATATCATGGTGGTACGTCCCTGATTGGGTATGGGGTGGAATTGGGTGCAAGTATCCCAACTAAATAGGGATTTGTTGCACTCCATTCCCACGATGAACATCAGCAACAAGTGACATTTGAAATTAGATTCCAAATCTCTATGCTAATTATGTATGATATGATAGTGACAGTTTCAAACTATAGGCTCAAATGATTCCTTGGACCTGTCCTGTGGCATGTTTGGGCCAACATATCTTCAGTTCTTCACTCACTACTTTAATTCCTAACTGCAAATTGGACAGATCCTGCCTACAAATGCCAACTGTAGCAGTCGCTGCATGCAAACAAGAGACAAACTACAAGCGACAAGAGTGACACTTATCACCTGCTAGTGTGAATGCAGTTTTACTTGTGAAAATCATAGCTGAATAATGGCATTAGTGTATCCATATATTCATAGACAATAGACTCATAAAAGTATCTATGGCACCTGACAATGGCACCTGTCAAGGGGTGGAATATAATAGACAGCAGGTGAACAACCAGTTCTCAAAATTGAGGTGTTGGAATCAGGAAAAATGGGCAAGTGTAAGGATCTGAGCGACTTTGACAAGGGCCAAATTGTGATGACTAGACGACTGGGTCAGAGCATCTCCACAACGGCAGGCCTTGTGGGGCGTTCCCGGTATGCAGTGGTTAGTACCTACTATAAGTGGTCCAAGAAAGGACAACCGCTGAACCACTGACAGCGTTATGGGTGCCTAAGGCTCAGTGATGCGCGTGGCTAGCTAGCCCTTCTGGTCCGATCCCACAAAAGAGCTACTGTAGCACAAATTGCTGAAAAAATTAATGCTGGCTATGACAGAAAGG
>CM074948.1:3203266-3221798 GCA_037577455.1 Pangasius macronema | reverse complement strand
AGACTCGAACCCACCACCTTCAGGTTCACCTTCAGGTTACAAGTCCGACTCTCAGACCATTAGGCCACAACTGCCCCGTGCCACATACTAGTGCACTAAATATCTGTATCTGTATTCAAATTTAAACCTGAAGTGGACTTGGCCTAAACCAATAGACCTCTTCTTACCACTAAAGCCCTTGGAAATGGTGGCTAACACTGCAAAATAAAACTCAGCTCTGTGTGAATCCTGACAGTTCCTCCACCTCAGCTACATCACGCCAGTTATCCAGAGATGTGGGCTGGACTATTTTCTTTTAAATCCCACTCACACAGATAATAATCTTTGTTTGTACCTGCCTGTGATATTTAGTTGGTTGCAGTTCCCAAAATATAAACAAAATAGTAGCATAATTTAAAGCAACGTGACCCTGACCAGGCAGTTACTAAGGATGAAGCCTAAATGCGTCACTCAGCGCCACGTGTTTATGTTAATGAACAAGGTCTGTGTTTGTCCTGCGAGCTTCATATCTCAGCACTCCCAGTCTTGATGCACAACTCTAATCTCAGCCAGATGCCCTGTTAACCTTTCTGGCACGATTTTAAATAAAATAAGTAAACATATAGTGCACCTCCTATTCGTATCTGTATTTATATCGAATAATGTACTTGTATTTGATTACACCTACCACCTATTGAGAGGGACCATAATAAGGCCGGTACCAGAAGAACTAAGTATACGGATATACTTAGACCACTGGCTTAAAGGTTGTCATAAGAGCTTAGAAGGTGCAGTTTGTACAGTTACCCACCGGACTCAAAACTCATTATCCGATTAAATAACACCTACTTCTACATGAGACATCACATTTATGGTTTGGGTGCATCCTCTCCCAAATGCAACTGTTAATCATTTGTAACCCTCCACACAGCTGCTTTGTGGATTGGGATCGAGGGGGACTGATGGCTTCAAAGCACGAAACTGCACGGGAACAATGCAGCTGAGTTCATCTGGGTCATGCCGTAGTGGTAATATCCGTATATTTGCTAACGCTTCATTCTGAAGAATCATTTACCACAAATGTTCGCTGTTGTGAACCATGAAGTCACCATCTGGCTTTATTAATCAATAAACAGACCATGATTGCAAGAAGGCAACACTCGCTGCCTGTCAATATTTCTTATTAACTTATCTTATTCTTATTACTCATATACGAAGCCTGCCTTCCCAGGAGTTGTCCTTTAGAGGTATCCACTCGACCCTGGTGCGTGAACATATTCAAAATATTTGGAAAAGTGCACGTCACATGTTCATCAAGAACCCCATTTTATATATTAGCTAATTCTACCCCCCAAAAAACTCAACACTGTTGCTTATTTAAGAGCAACATGCAGCCTGCTAGCAAAGAAACCGTGTAAAAAATCAAATATTGATGCCTGAAATGCATGTCTTTTTAAATATTTTTAAACAGTGTAAAATAGTTTAATTTCTAAGAGTTACAAGAACTAAATGACACCGCAATCGGGGAATCTCCCTTGTGCCACCCGAGAGCCAGCTGGACTCTCCAGCTGTGTGTAGAACGGTTCTGGAGCAGGTCAACTTGTCCACAGAAGGACATTGCCAGGAGCTGACCTGAGAGATTTGAAGAACTTAAAACACTATGCCAAGCTTGCTTTGTAATTATTTTGCATAGTAGGATGTCATCGACCGTAATATTTTAAATTACATGACACAGTTGGCAAAGCTAGACAGCTGTTTGGCTTACTTCATTCTGACTGTGTGTCTACCTCTGTGTAACCTCTACCGGCGGTTTTCATTTCCCAAAACCCGGAGCCTCATGCACAGCGTGATGCAGCATTTCCGCTAATACGTGCAATTCTTTGCATCAGATAATTCTCAGCCTCTGCATGATTATAGCTAGATGTGTCAGAATAAGAAAAGCTGTCTCATCATGTCTTAATGATAACACAGTTCAGTTTGAGATGACAAAGCATTATGTGGCGTAAATAGCAAATTGGACACATGCTTCAGAATTGGACTTTTGTAACACGGGGTGTGGTTTATGGAGGGCTGATCCTTCAACTGACCCTTGTTTCGCGGTTTGTATTTATGTCCTCTATCTGTCTCTTTCTTGGAAGCGAGTATGTGTTTTGTGGCTCTGTGTTCACATGACTCTGAATAGCTGAAAAGCAAAGTGAGATGGAAAGCCGCAAGCTTGGTTTTGTTTCAGTTCCAGGAGCTGAGATTGGAGAGAGAGGATCATCTCTTTGCCCTTTGACGTGATGTCTGAATTTGCAAGAATAGGGTTCAAGAGCAGCTTCAACACCCCATGATCCTACCCAGCTGCGCATAGGAAAAAAACTGCTGCAACCCCGATTGGGAGACTGAGCGAGCAGGGATGAGACTTGGTGTCACACATTGTTATTCACAATTCCTCCTGTACACTTATGAACATCTCATTTCTCCTTTTTCATCCCCAAGCTGTGTGCTGCCATAGCTTCCCAAAGCTAAAGAAGAGTTTGGCCAGATCAGTTGGGGTTGTAGAGGGAGCACTGACTACCCTCAAATGGACCCATAAATCCATCATAGGGGTACACCTAAACGAACATACATCTGAGAACTAGGTGGTTCTGAACTAAGTTCTACTCCCTAACCCTTCCCAGGTAAAGTTGAAGTATATTAATTCGACTATCATTCCTTACTAGTTCTAGTGGATTATTCCTCAAAAGTATGTGGACACTTGACCATCACACCCATATGTGATTGTTCTCCAAACTGTTACCACAAAGTTGGAAGCACGGTATTGTACAGGATGTCCTTTTATGCTATAGCATTAAGATTTCCCATTACTTGAACTAAGAGGCCCAAACCTGTTCCAGCATGGCAATGCCCCTTCACATAATGCAAGGTCCATGAAGACACCGTCTGCCAAGTTTGGATTGGAAGAACGTATGTGTCCTGCACAGAGCCCTGACCTCAGTGTTCAGTGGGGAACACCTTTGGGATGAACTGGAATGCTGACTGCACACCAGGCCTTCTCATTTGAAATCAATGTCACTAATGAATAAGAGCAAATCCCCACATCCACACTCCAAATTCTAGTTGAAAGCCTTCCGGGAAGAGTGGAGGTTATTATAACAGCAAAGGGGGACCAACTGCATGTTAATGCCCATGGTTTTGAAAGGGGCACATATGGGTGTGATGGTCAGGTGTCCACATACCTTTGGCCATATAGTTTATGATCTTTGCAAACAGCATGATTGAGGCAGTTTTCTTTTTTTTTCATTCTTCAAGGTTGGGATCCTGAAAAAGAACCTAAGACATCAACAGTCCTGCATGCTACACACTGTTTACAAGAGAAAAAGTACATTTATTCTCGACAAACTGATGGGTTCATAAAATTGTTTTTTATAAGGCTAGCAGAAATTGGGATAAATATTTTGAGGTCCTATTGTTTGCAGTCTGTGAGATGGCCCAGGTCTGAATAAATGGGTTTTCCCCATTCAAACTGCTATATTGGTGGAAGCCCAGAAAGAAAACTGGAAATTTTGTCCAACCTCTGAGCAAAAATAAACGTCTCGCTTTGCACGTTCGCTTTGAGGCGTACGAACCACTGAATAGAGTCCTCTTAAGCGAAGTCCAGGTCCTTTTTGTTCAATGGCTCTGCAACAGGCACTCCCAACTGAGGTAATATTCACCACAAGATAAGCTCCTTGTATTATTCTCTCCCTCCCTATCTATTTTTGTATTAGTTAGATTAAACATCTACAGTGCATTCAGAAAGTATTCAGACCCCTTCATTTTTTCACATTTTGTTATGTTGCCTTTGTTACGTTGCCTATTATAGCCTTATGCTAAATTTTTTTGTTCACATCAATCTACACTCCATACCCCATAATGACAAATCAAACCCAGATTTGTGAAAACTTTGCAAATTTATTAAAAAGAAAAAAAAAACTGAACATTATTCAGTAACAGAACAATAATCAGACCTCTAACTCAGTACTTAGTTGAAGAACTTTTGGCAGTGATTATAGCCTCTTTCTTTTTGTGTATGATGCAACAAGCTTTGCACACCTGAATTTGGGGATATTCTGCCATTTTTCTCTGCAGCTTCTCTCTACAGATTTGCTCTGTCAGGTTGGATGGGGACCATTGGTGGACAGCCATTTTCAAGTCTCTCCTGAGATGTTCAATTGGGTTCAAGTCAGGCTCTGGCTGGGCCACTCAGGGACATTCGTAGAGTTGTCCCTGAGCCACACTGGTGTGTGATTAGGGTCATTGTCCAGTTGAAAGGTGAACCTTTGGCCCAGTCTGAGGTCCTGAGTGCTCTGGAAAAGGTTTTCATTAAGGATATCTCTGTATTTTGCTGTGTTCATCTTTCCTTCTACCCTGACCAATGCCCCAGTCCCTACCACTGAAAAACACCCCCATTCGTACTACGATTTTGGGGGTACGAAGTGACAACCCTACCATAACACATACACTACTCACTACCAAAGGAGGTCTGTTGACACATGGAATTGAGGCCAAACAGTTCAATCTTCATTACATCAGACCAGAGAATCTTGTTTCTCACAGTCTGAGAGTCCTTTAGGTGCTTCTTTGCACATTCCAAGTGGAGAGGCTTCTGTCTGGCCACTTTGCCATAAAGCCCAGATTGGTGGAGTCTTGCAGTGATGGTTGACCTTCTGCAAGTTTCTCCCATCTCCACACATTATCTCTAGAGTTCAACCAGAGTAGCCATCTAGTTTTTGGTCACCTCTCTTACTAAGGCCCTTCTTCCCTGATTGCTCAGTTTGGCCAGGTGTCCAGGTCTAGGAAGAGTCCTGGTTGTTCCAAACGTATTCCATTTAAGAAATATGGAGGCCACTGTGCTCTTGGGATCCTTATGTTTTTTGTAGCCTTCCCAAGGTCTGTGCCTCAACACAATCCTGTCTCTGAGCTCTGCAGGCAGTTTCTTTGACCCCATGGCTTGGATTTTGCTTGCAATACATTTTCAGTTGTTAGACCTTATATAGACAAGTGTGTGCCTTTCCAAATCATATCCAACTAATTGAATTTGCCACTCAAAGTGTAGAAACATGTCAGAGATGATGTAGAGAAATGGGATTCACCTGACCTACATTTCAGGTGTCATAGCAAAGGGCCTGAATACTTAAGTCAATGTGATATTTCAGATTTTTTCTTTGTTAATAAGTTTGCAAAGTTATCACAAATCTGGTTTTTGCTTTGTCATTATGGGGTATGGAGTGTAGATTGATGTGAATTTTTTTTAAAGCATTCAATTTCCCCTCAGACCAGCTGCAACAGCTGCAATATGTAATTTGAATTATTACTTCAATGATCAAACATGGAAACAACTTCATTTTTCATGGCAAAAAAATGACCCCCTGGTTCCTGATTACAGATTAGCAGAGTTTTAGTGTTGGACTTAAACGGATACTGCTTGCCAAGAATGTCTTCTTAGATGAGTCAGAATATTTATGTAATTGCTGGCTGTATTGAGTAGTGTGTGTCATCTGGCTAAACAATGCTTTAGAAAAAAAAAATAAACGATTAAGCAGAATAGGAAATAAAGGTAACCCAAGATAAATCTAGGTATGACATGAGCATGGGAGTTTAACTTTCATGTTACATAGTTGAGAAGTACATTGTGCATGACTCGATGTTTGTAGGCTATCCGGACTTCACTAGAACATAACTTCACAAGTGCTGTGGTTAATTGTTCAAGAAACATGCTGCAGTTATCTCAAAACTGTAACATTATACTATACTGTACTGTACATGACATGGTTAGCTTAGCTAGCTTCTCATTGTGGGTTTCCTTGAATGTACGAATGAGTCTAAAACTAAGTCGGTTCGTCAAAAATGTGGTTAGATTAAGGTTTTAATCTATTAACATCCTGAACTAAAGTGTCTTGATTTGGAATCAGAAGTGTAACTGCTTGTGTGGAACCAAAGTCTGGAACCTCACCACCAATTTCTGGTCCATGATCATAAAAATGCTGGGTGAAGGGGGTTTAAGAAAATGATGAACTCCTTTGTGGATAAGTCTGGGGGAAGTTAGCAAAACTGCAAACAATACAGAGCAGGTTTACCCCTGTGCTTGCAGTTGTAGCAATGTGGACAGATTACATGTCACTCAGAAGATCACTTCCAGATATATTCCTGCTTGGCCAAGCAAAAAAAAAAAAAAAAATGGACAACCAAGTTAGCAATCACAATATGGAAGAAATAATTTTGCTGTGAACCACAAAATAGTGGTTAGGCCTATAGCATGGGTTATGATAGAAACCATTCCACTAGAGGAATGTGTGAAGCACAACAATTTGAAGTCACAACATTGTTTTGTTTATGAAAATGAGGGTGACCCGTGACCTTCAAAGACAATTACCTGGAATCCGAAGTAGACCACCAGTGACAAAAAACCCGACTACAGTTTTCATGCATATAGCACTAGTAAATCTTTATTTTCTTCATTCTTAGAAACATTGCTCAGTTAAGAAATATAATTTCATTACAGTCCATAGATTACATTGATTTTTTCAACAATTCATTGACTACCAGACAGATATATAAATGTATAAAGCACTGAATAGTGCCTGAGTAAACTTTTGTCTATTGTGATATATAATGTCCAGAGATGTATTATTTAAAACATGTCCAAAGTGCATGTCACTGAAAAATGGTCTACTATTTGGTCTACACCAGCTTTTTACACACCTACTATCACAGAATGCTTTGAATGTACCAATAATTCCACTTCATCACACCACCATGGAGTTGAAAATATTTAAAAGACTACACTGGTGTAGTGTCAATGGTGGTGTCATGTCCCGAGATGAAAAGGTACAGGTTCTTCAGTAGTTCCTAGTGTTTCTTTGTCTTCAGAATGACTTTAATTGTTTTATGTTTGAAATGTATTATTGGACATAATTGAGTAGTGGTAATAAGAACACCGAAGGTTACACTGAGGTGAAGCTCTGAGCGCCAATGAGACATTGTACTGTGGGACGACCAAACTGTAATTTAAACCAGACAAACGAAATAAAAGCCCAAGCAAACAACTAAAACAAAGGCAGGATTAACGGAAAACATGTAGCTGAAAAAAAAGAGCAGGTCTGCTAACTAGTCATTAGTGCAGCCCTCGATGTGAAAGGCGAGCCAGCTGAGGGAGCTTTGTGACGCATCGCTGCCTGAGTCACCGCACTTGAACGTGAGGTTTTAGCAGTGGAGCAGCGCGAGCACATGTGACCAAATTACTCCTACTCTGCCCATTACCATTAGCATTAGCATTACCATTCAGTGGGCACGCTGTGTGTGGCACAGAACGAGGGGGGTCTCTCTCTCTCTCTCTCTCTCTCTTTCTCTTTCTCTCTCGTTCTCTCTCTCAGCTCAGAGGGGGGCATTATTGCTGAGGTAGAGGAGAAAATAGCCTGCACATTCCACACCTAGACGCAGAAGATTCCAAAGCATAATTACGAGTGTAGGTACAGAGTCCAGCGGACCACATCTGCAGCTCACCTCACACAAAACAAAAACACAGAGGGCGAAGCAGGCGTACAGTTGAGCAGAAAGGGCCAAGTGTTCTATTCTAACACGCCTCTGTGTTTTCTCTAATAACCGTCCCGGGTGGTAGGCAGGATCGCTCTCCAAACCCCCTGCAGTGCTTGGCATGGATCCTCCACCTCCCGACTCACTCCAGCTCTGTTCAGCGAACTCGGAATGTCAAGAATTCGCCTCGTGCGTAGTTCGCGCACTGTCACACGCGACTGTGAAAAACAAAGTGTCCTTCAAAGAAAGCGTTCACAGTGGGGGCACGAGGAGCACTCTAGACAATATGACTGCCTATTTGTCTCGCGTATATTACTGTTCATGAGACCTACAGACATTAAAGACACTATCAGCAATAGATTTCTGGATTCCGATTGGTCAGAAGGTGTTGATTCGTTTTCTCTAACAGCAGCTCGGACAATTATCGTTTCTATAGTAACAACTTACTAAGAGACTTGCTAAAGGTGCTAAGACCTGCTAAGTGTTATCTAACCAAGAGAATGTTTGGGTTTCTTTTTAAATTGCAGACAAAATAAAGATGTAGCACTGTAGCTTTGGAGATAATAAATATCCCAGAAATATACACACTCTTATTTGTAGTTGAACTGCAAAAATCAACATGTGGCAGCAGTTTAAACGTAAAATCCCAGCTCTGGCAAGTCTGAAGGCAGCAATCTATTTGCATATTGAAACCTGATTGGCTCTTATATTTCATGATGCAACTACACTTGTGTTAAAATTGTTATTGTTTCCTAAAAGACAGCATTCATTCATCCATCCATCCATCCATCTTCAGTAAATGTTTATCCTGGTCAAGGTTGCAGCTGATCTGGACTTTATCCCAGGATCACTGGGCATGAGGCATGAATACAACCTGGCACCAGGCACACACTAATTTACACCTAGGGGCAATTTAGAGACACCGATCCTCCTTCCGGCATGCTTTTGGAAGGTGGGACTAACCTGGAGAACCCAGAGGACACCCACATGGACAAGAGGAGAACATGTGAAACCACACAGGCAGTAACCTGAGCTCAGGATCAGACCAGGGACCCTGGAGTCGTGAGGTGGCAACGCTACCCGCTGTACCAGCATGCTGACCCTTGGACAAATTAAGTAGTGGAAGCTAAAGTGGTGGAGTAAGAGAGAGAGAGAGAGAGAGAGGAACAAAGAGAGAAAGACAGGAATAAAGAGAGAATGTGGCTTATTGCTATGAGGGAATGAAAAAAAAAACAAGAATCTGAAGGGAGAGCCAAAGCTCACAGAGGGACCGAGGTACAGTTTAATCAGCTGGGCTATTCCAGAGTGGGTAGGAGTGTGCTAGAAAAGACTGGCATTTCAGTGTGTGTGTGTGTGTGTGTGTGTGTGTGTGTGTGTGTGTGTAGACTGGGGTCCTGTAGAGAGATGAATGATATCCTATAGAGTCTGGGAATGTCTCGCGCTAAAACACGTGTAGTCGTGTTGATTCTCGGCCACAATAATTAGTGCTGGTTAAAGTTTGAAACCAAAATTGTTGAATGTTCCGCTAACGTATGATGAAATACTAGCATGGTGGGATTACTGACAAAGCCAAAATATACAGATTAATTATTAAAGCTCCAAAGCTCCATTTTGGGATCCTCAGAATCTAGCTGGAGCTTCTTCTAATGCCGTATTGTTCATGTAGATGTGTAATAAACAAATCAACACCACAGCCGCATACATTAGTTCACCACTTAGCTATTTTTCATGTTAGCCCTGTTAATAATAACAGTTGATTTCAACCAAAGTTGATTCATTTCCTCTGACAGCACATCCCAAAAGGTTTCACACCTCTCAGACCACAGCAGTTTAGCAAAGCGAACATTTCTCGATTTGTCGTGCTTTGTATCCATTTACCCATAGTTACATTTAAGGTTGTGCAACAAGCTAGTTCTTGTTATCGCTTATGTCTTAGCATCTATAACGAGCCTCTCTTTTTCTCTGTCTGGAAGTTAATAAGACAAAAAAAGCAGCTTGTCACGATACCAAGAAACCACAGGCTCCTCTGTATTGAAAGGCGCTTTTCGGGAATCTTTGACAATGGTACACGACTGTGACCTCTGAGGAAGGGATTTATAATGTAGTTACTAAGGACTCCAAACTTTTTCTTTTCTTTTCTTTGTTAAACAAGAGCAAGTTTTTAAATCCGTGTATAATCAGCCACATGTGATGTAGCACATCTGCCGTGCAAGTCCTTGTAAAGGATCGGTTACTATAGAAACGCATTAGCAAGAGTGTGTTAATATAAACCGCTGACAGACCTGCAGCTGACCAATCAGATGTGTTAAGATATATATATTGGGTAGGCTGATGACAAGTAACATTTACTTCCCGATTGAGGTCCAATTTTAAGACTCAAACATTCAGTATGTGTTCAGTCTCTGTGTATAGAATAGTTTTCATTTCATTAGACATCAGGGTTCTTCTTCTATGGGCTTCATCTCCATAGACAGTAGCACAGAGAAGGCCAAGGCTTGACTCAGACATGTAGGAACCTCTTCCAACACTTTGACGAACTACAGAAGATTAACTGAAAAACATCTACTCCAGTATAGCAATTTTAGGAATGGGACATAAAGATGTTTTCAGAATACCAGAAAATTCCCAGATGAAAAATTCCTACAAAAGAAAAGTTTTGAAAATGTTCTGGTAACTGAAACCAGTTGGCTGAGGTAGTGAGAAAAAAAAAGCATTCTTCAAGGGTTTGTTAGTGGTCCTTTAGATATCTCAATGTTCTTAGTGAACTCTCTCTGAGAGAGAAACAATCGGATGTAGACTTCTATACAGAACCAAAAGGAACTAAAGGAAGGGAAATACTTTGTTGGGTTCTACATAGAGGTCTGCTTCATGGTTCTTTTGTGGTTGGGAATGCTACTTACACCTGCATACACACGAAAATGGCGACTACACACATGTACTCTTTACTACTTTCCAAGGAGTTTCCAAGAAACGAATGACTTCTCCAAACTATATGTTCGGTTTCTGGTTTCTTGGGAATTAGGATGTAGATTTGTTTTTTTCCCTTTTTTGGGGTGGAGGATCACCCACAAGCACAAACGTGATTACACACTCATACACTATTTCCCATCAAGTTCCTTGGATAGTTTAGTAAATTGTTCTGCTTAGAAGCTTGTTTGAGAGAGATACTCTGTTTCGGGGTTATATACAGAACCAGGGGGACAACCAACAACCCTTAGTGGTTCTAGATATTGCTTTTCTTAAAAAAAAAATCATGGCTTATTTCTGTTTGAGTGCATCTCCCATGGTTCCTCAGTGGTTCCTTGGATAGTTACAGGGTTCTTTGGTTTCTCTCTGAGGGGGAATACTTTATTGGGTTCTCCTTATAGCACTTCTGTGGTCAGGGATGCTAGTTTAAACCTGCACACATATAAACAAGCACATCCACACAACTGCACTCTTACAAAGTCAGGTTCCTCAAGGGTTCTTTGCTTACTGAAGAGGTTCTATATAGCACCAGAAGGGCAACCAAAGAAACCTTAATGGTCCTAGGTATTGCTTTTTTTAGATTCAAGACAAGTCAGGTGGCTTTATTGTCATTTCGACAAGTACAGTACACAGTGAAACTAAACAACGTTCCTCAGGACCATGGAACCATGGAATTATTTCTGTTTGAGGATCACCCATGTTTAGGAACGAGTACATCAGAGGGACAGCTCATGTTGGACGTTTGGGGGACAAAGTTAGGGAGGCCAGATTAAAATGGTTTGGACATGTTCAGAGGAGGGAGAGTGAGTATATTGGGAGGAGAATGTTGGACATGGAGCTGCCAGGCAGGANATAGGGATAGGTGGAGAGTGATGATTCGCTGTGGAGACCCCTGAAGGGAAAAGCTGAAAGAAGAAGAAGAAGAAGATCACCCAAGCATTACAGAGAAATGTTCCTTGGATAGCTAAGGGTTCTGCAATGCTAGTTACACCTGCGCGCACACACACACGTACACGACATTTACACAAGCATTCCCTCTCACAAAGAAAGGTTCCTCAATGGTTCCTTCTTCGCTTACTAAAGAGGCTCATTATGAAAGAAGAGAGCTGAAAGAGGAACCCTCGGTCACTGGGTTCTGTACGCAGCAGAACCTTTAAAGGCTCAAGTTGATGAACACTTTAGCAATTCTACAATTAACTTTCGGCTGACTATGCAATAGTGAAATTAAAGTGTGATTTAAAATGATGTACTGGCGACATTTCTATCTGATAAAGTGCATTCTTCTTGTCACGATGTGATCGTTCTTAATCTGGCTTCCAGTCTGTTTTTACTTTCCGTGTGTTAAGTGCTTATGTGTGTCCAAAAATGTCATCCTACAACCTATTATTCAAATCTTACATAACTTGCGGGTTGCTCTCCATTTTCCGTAATTATAACGGATTGTCAGAAGCGTGCAGAGCGTAGCCCGTGTGGACACTAACAAAGGGGAAAAATATGAGCTGCAAAAGCAGATAAAGAGAAAGAAAGTGCTGCGGTTTGCTGTTTAAAATCATTCTTCTGAAGCTTTCCCTGAACACATTCATGCTCGCGTTTAAATACAGAAGGAGCTTGGCTCTCTCGGACAGCTTCTTCATCCTTAGACATCCCAGAACTGTTGTTATGTTTACAGTCTACATTCCTAATAGCACTAATTCTATACTATTTCCTCAAACAACGTCATTCCAAATCACCAAACATGAGCACTTTGAGCAACACCCTTCTCCGGAGCCCATAAAAGGCATTCGGAGGAGCTCTGGGCCTGCTAAATCATTGGCATATATTTCACGACAGTCCATAAAGGTTTACCAGTGGTATTTAGCAAGACATACAAACTTCTCAGGATGTCTGGGACATGTTCGCTAACAGCCCGTTTATACTGAGCGGCTTCAACCCAACGGCGATTAGTTATTAATGAAATGAGCGCAAAAGCCATAAGGCAGGATTAGCCGAGGCACAGGATGACAGAATGTTCATTAAAACCCGAATCCCGATTTTACGTTTCAGTTCTGATGATCCGATGGATCGTTTGAGTCAACGCTGCAGAGGTTCACTCTTTGACCCTGATTCAATCTGGCCAGCGCTGTGTATCGCTGCGGTTAGCATGTCTGACTCATTTGCTGGACTGAAGTGTGTGTGACCTGGGCCAGGACTCACAACGCCTCCCAGAGCTGGAATCCAAATTCAGATCCGTGGCCAAAAACACAGTGAAGAATCCGATCCCAGATCAACATTCCTGCTCTGAAATGCTTTGGGATGATTATATTAAATTAGTAACGCTAGTTTGTGAGCAGAGCATGGATTAGCATGTGAACAAAATATCTTCAATTTAAGAAAACTTTGACTGTTTTAACATGCTGGTGGCCGCAATAATTTGTACGCTTGGAATCACAATAAACATGATTTAGTTTCAAATTTGTAAACTTTGCTTCAGACAAATGTCAGTATAAACTTCAGATAAATAAATATATCAGCATATAAATCCCATTAAGGGTGTATTCCTGCTTCACGTCCAGGATTTCTGAAATAGGCTCAAGTGGAAGGATGGATGGCTGGTTGGGTGGATGGGTGGAAGGATGGATGGATGGATGGATGGGTGGAAGGATGGATGGCTGGATGGGTGGATGGGTGGATGGATGGATGGGTGGAAGGATGGATGGATGGATGGATGGCTGGATGTTTTGATCCGTTACTACTTGAGGCCAGGCATCAGAGGACCATCTTCATTCATTCACCTTCAGTGATTGTGTCATTGTGGCCAGGGTCACGGAATCTGGAGTCTATCCTGGGAACACTGGGGTGAGTTGGGAATACACCCTGGATGGGATGCCGGTCCATCACAGGGCTCTATGCACACACTCATTCACACACACACACACATATTCAGCTATTCGACCTACAGGCAATTTAGCATAAGCAAACCACTCCACTGCATGTTTTTGGGAGGTGTGAGGAAACCGGAGAACCCGGAGAAAACCCACACAAGCACGGTGAGAACATGTGAAACTCCACACACACAGTAACATCATCGAGCTCATGATTGGACGCTGGAGCGGTCAGATGGGAACGCAACCCAGTGCTCTGCTGTTCCACCAAAATGTCTCCATATTACACCATATTTTGTCACAAAGCTCAACTTTTCCTAAAACACTGCGCTATGTATTCCGCGTATAGATATTTCCTTGGAAGATTTGTGAGAAAAAAATGAAGTGGGATTCTGTTGGTTATAGGCTGTTTCTCAAAATGACTCATTCTCCCTGTGGCAAATCATTTTTCTTAGCTTTGAAAGAGGAACATTCACATAATTTCACACACAGGTTCCCACACTAGTTCACACATTGGTTCACACACAGGTTCCCACACTAGTTCACACACAGGTTCACACACAGGTTCCCACACTAGTTCACACATTGGTTTACACACTGGTTCCCACACTGGTTCACACACTAGTTCCCACACTGGTTCGCACACAGGTTCACACACTGGTTCACACACTAGTTCACACACTGGTTCACACACAGGTTCACACACTGGTTCCCACACTAGTTCCCACACTAGTTCATACACAGGTTCGCACACAGGTTCACACACTGGTTCCCACACTGGTTCACACACTGGTTCACACACTGGTTCACACACAGGTTCACACACTGGTTCCCACACTAGTTCCCACACTAGTTCATACACAGGTTCCCACACTGGTTCCCACACTGGTTCACACACTAGTTCACACACAGGTTCCCACACTGGTTCACACACAGGTTCACACACAGGTTCACACACAGGTTCACACACTGGTTCACACACTAGTTCACACACAGGTTCCCACACTGGTTCCCACACTGGTTCACACACTGGTTCACACACAGGTTCACACACTGGTTCCCACACTGGTTCACACACTAGTTCCCACACTAGCTCATACACAGGTTCGCACACAGGTTCACACACTGGTTCACACACTAGTTCAAACACTGGTTCACACACTGGTTCACACACTAGTTCACACACTGGTTCACACACTGGTTCACACACTGGTTCACACACTGGTTCACACAAAGGTTCACACATTGGTTCACACACAGGTTCACACACAGGTTCACTAGTTCATAGCCTGTAAGGGAAGAATGTGCAAAATGTGCCCTTAAATGTGACATGTGTTTTTTTTCAATCCATAAAATAATAACATTTGGATAAGCTGTTAGGTGAAATCTGAACAAATATTTTCTAATTTGCATTGTAATAGATTTTGAAATGGAAATTGTAACTCAAATGGTTGTATTGATGTAGCTTTGAGCTTATTCGGGCGTGGAGTCTGGCTTTAAATGCCATCAGCTGTTGCGGTCTTACATTCCTCATTTGATCGTTTCCTATTAATCTCAATGTAGGTCCTGAATAAACTGCTCTAAAGTGAATAGCTGAGTAATCCTTGGGCTCTAGAATATCCCAGTGTCCCTATATGACCTAACCACATTGTCTAATAGACTTGGGATGGACTGGAAGGCGGGTGGGGGTGATGTTGCGAGCCTGTGTGAGCTTGGTGTTTCCAGAAATGTTCTTCTGCTCCCACCCAACTAGCATAGAATAATGCTAGTTACATATGTAACTGTGGCTTATGAACCCCAGATAACCGCCGTGGACTTGGGTACCTTTCCATGCTGAAACCTTTCAACAAAGTCACAAAGGTAGAGTTCTCAGCTTTAGGCTAATCAGTTGGTGTATAGAGAAGAAAACACAAAAATGTAGAAATCCCAGTCAAATTCAAGAGAATGCATGGTGTGTTGTGTGGGGGGAAATGGACTCCAGTGCCAGAGCTAAGTATTAGCAAAAGTCCTGATAATTTAACAAATTTTGTAACGAACATTGAGCAGTATGGCGAGAGAACTATTCAACCCAGCTGGACAACAGACTTAGCACCAGCTAAGTATGAGCTTAGCACCAACTAATAATATGGTGAGGGAAAACCATTCACTCAGGCTTGCAGCACATAGCCGCTAGTCGAGCTGATGCTGTGGGGTTTGGAACAGTTTAGCTAATAATTAGCTTCACCGCACTTGCCCATTCAGACTTTAATTCAACTAGAATTAGCATACAAGATAGCCTACATTACAAAACCTTAAACTAGCTCTTCAGTAACATCAACAACGATCGACTCTGTCCGGTTCTGAATCAACTACGTCCGGTTCTGAATCAACTATGTCCAGTTCTGAATCAATTGGGTTTGGTTCTGAATCAACTATGTCCAGTTCTGAATCAATTGGGTCTGGTTCTGAATAAACTATGTCCAGCTTTGAATCAACTCTGTATGATTCTGAATCAACTATGTCTGGGTTTGTCCAGTTCTTAATCACCTATACACGTTTCTGAATCAACTATGTACGGTTCTGAATCAATTTTGTACTATTCTGAATCAACTATGTCCAGTTGTGAATGAATTATGTCCTCCTGTGAAACGACCATGTGCAGTTTTGAATCAAATATGCCTGGTGCTGAATCAACTACGTCCAGTTCTGAATCAAGTATGCTCGGTTCTGAATCAGTGCGGTTCCCAGAAAGCACCACAATATTACTGCTGTTTATTCGTCATACAGGACTTTATTGTTGTCTCTATGGCAACGTACAGGTGAGTCAGAACCTCCAACTTATGACACACACACACACACACACACACACACACACACACACACACACACACACACACACACTTTCTAAACAGACATCTGCTCCCCGACAGTTTCCTCTCCAGTGTGTCTGGATCATCAGAAGCCGTGACAGCTCTTCTTTCATCTGCATCGTGTCTCATATCTCACACATTTATCTTCCAGAGCTTCACTGAACCTGAACTCTATCCACATGACTGTTTATGTTTTTAACCAGGAAGGAAACTCTGCTCGTGTTTGCACACCTGCAGTGCTGACGGTACACATCACTACACAACCGTGTTGTGTGTTTGCACTGTACTGTGCTACACGGGTAGGAAAACACATGAAGAGGAATTCTGTGTAAGTGAGCTCGCAGTGGAAGTACCAGTCAGAATGACATCAGTGTGACATCAGTGTGAAAAGCTAAAGTGTGCACACAATGGAGGGCATGCTTCACAATCTCATAGCTGATCACATGACTCATATGGAACGGTACAAACATCAGGGGTGTCCTACGGCGTCCTACATTTTCTTTGGGAATGGAAGAAAATCTGATTGGTCAGAAGGAGTTGCTTCATTTTCTATAACAGCAGCTCTGACAATACTGCAGCTACAAATGACAGGTTTATATTAACACGCCTGTTTGAATATGTTTTACCGTTTCCATAGTAACATCTCATTCACAGGCGAGGATATGTTGGTAACATTTATGGAAGGAGTCTCCAGTGTCAGGGCTTTGTAACAGTCAGAGGTAAAGCTTCAGGACAGAGGAGTTGACGCTTTGCAGTTTCCCAGTAACGCAACATGCTGCATTTCTTTTATATATTTATTTATTTATTTCTCTTATTAACTTCAAGAAGAAGAAGACAGAGAGGCTGGTGACGAAATGACAATCGTTCTCAAGTTGCCCCTTGTGGAAGAGGAATACAGCACTCCAGGATGTGCCGTTATAGGAAAATAATCAGCGTCTGCGTGGTAACAGTGTCTCCGCTTCGTCACGCCACCCTGTCGTTGATTATTTTCTATAACGGCATGACACTTGAGTGTTTACTTCCTTAATGATTAAAAGTTCGAATTGCTTTCCACTTTTGTAAAGTCTTCATGACTTGTACAGACCTGCTCACTGACACTAAGCTCCAGATGCCTTTTACTGTGCGTGTGTGTGTGTGTGTGTGTGTGTGTGTGTGTGTGTGTGTGTGTGTGTGTGTGTGTGTGTGTTTGCACACCTGTGCGCAGCTGTCCTGCGAGTGCAGTGTGAGCTGATGTGCTTGCTCTCTAAAGTCCACAGAACTACTGAAGGCTATTTTGGGAATAAGTGAAGTGTTTGTTAAATGAAAATGGCAGCATGCCCAGTGGGTCAGTAATGGATCTGTCAGGGCTTTTCATTATTATACGTAATGGAGCGTTTCACACAGGAAGTGAAGGTTTATTGAGGCAGGAGCTCCTCCTGCTGTCAACTGTCCTAACCTGCTGAAAGAGGAGCTGATTTTTTATTGTTTTTGTATAAAAATGAATTTCATATAGCTCGCTCCACTAAAAACAAACGTCGGGAAGTCACATTACATCATTACATCATGTTTATGTAATTACATCATCAGGTTAGTGTTTTGTCCCAAGACAAAAGAGTCATTGGGTCTAACCATATCTACCTAATCTTATGCTGTTTACACACATTTGCATGTGCACTTTATATAGAAAGGTGTAGTCTCTTGTAGCTCTGTGTTGGTGGATGTAGCACCATGGTCCTGGAGGAACGTTGTTGCGTTTCGCTGTGTACTAACTAGCTGCATATGGATGAAATGACAATGACAGAGCCACTTGGCTTGACTTGACTTGACTTGGCTTCTGTGTAAAGTCAGGAGCCAATGAGAGTACCCAAGAAGTACCACGAAGCACTATCTCTACCCTGTAAATCCAATGATAATGAGATCTTTCACCTGTAAGGAAAAAAAGATTAATAAACAATAAGTGTAAATAGACAAAAAAAAAGTCGTGTATATGTAGCTTAATTCCCACTGGGAATTCCCTGACATTTTTGGACTCCCTGTATACTCCATGTGTGTTATATGCAAAATCAAAGAAGTAGCATCTCAAATGAATTAGTTACCAGTCCGCATGATGGTACCGCCTCACAGCTCCAAGCTTCCTGCTTCAATCCTGAGCTGGGGTTACTGTGCATCTGGGCTCCTCTTGGGTTCTCCAGTTTCCTCTCACCTCCCAGATACATGCTCATTTGTGGATTGGCTATGCTAAATTGCCCCTAGGTGAGAATGTGTATGAAGTGAAGTGACTTTGTGGCCAAGTGTGGTGACCCATACTCGGAATTTGTGCTCTGCATTTAACCCATCCAA
>CM074948.1:3178418-3190777 GCA_037577455.1 Pangasius macronema | reverse complement strand
GCAAGTGTTGAGGATGCAGAAGATAGGGATAGGTGGAGAGTGATGATTCGCTGTGGAGACCCCTGAAGGGAAAATCCAAAAGAAGAAGAAGAAGAAGAAGAAGAAGAAGAAGAAGAAGAAGAAGAAGAAGAAATGTATAAATAAGCTGAAAGATATGTAGAGCATGAATCATATGCTGTCAAATGGCGAATGCTGGAATACATGGGCTTGGCTAGTGATGAGCACCAGTCCACTTCCATACGCAGGTATAAACAGGCATGAAGCGTGTTGCGTAATAGATTTGGCACTCAAGCCCAGCGTATCAGCTTTCGGTTACTAACCGAGACGTCTTTATGAGCTCCAGAGCAACCTGCACGTACTGTAGGAGACGAGTGTGGGGTCTGGACTGTGTGGATAATTTGGTGTTTAGCAGCAGGCAACGTGGTTACGGTAACTTGTCGTGGTTGCGTAATAGCACCACACCAGTACACCTCATTACACTTTCTACCACATCTCTGTCAGCGTAACCATAGCAACTACAAGCCGAAATCAGTACGATTCTGCGAGTCTGTGTGTATACGTAGGTGCATGTGTGTATGGGTGTGTAAGTGTCTCACCATAAGGCGTGGGTGGTGAGATGGGGAAGGCTGGAGTTGGAGGAACCGTGTCACTTCCTGTGTCCAGTCCAGCACTTGGACCTCGGTACTCCACACTGTCTGCTCTGTACAGAGGAGCTCGCTGAAATACAAAGAAGTTACAGTGGTGTTTTTATAGAGCATATAAATGGATTAAAAAGTGTGTGTGGTCGTTGGTGCGGTGAAGTTTTCTGGGAGGAGTTACATAAAACGTGTGCTTATGTAAACATTTAGGGAAGGAGTCTCCAGTGTCAGTGCTTTGGAAAAGATTTGTAAAAGTGCGGTTGGTACTTTAAGTTTTTTTTCCTTGCACATTATGTAGTTTTGCGAAAACAAAAAAAAACTCACAAGCTAAAATGATGTATAATATTACAAATGGAAAAAAAATGATGACGACGTTTTAAAAAAGGACCAGAAGCAGAATCCTGTGTGTGTGTGTGTGTGTGTGTGTGTGTGTGTGTGTGTGTGTGTGTGTGTGTGTGTGTGAACGTGTCCTAAACGTATGAGCATGTGGAAATGTGTTTGAAAAATTAATCGTGTATAATAAACAGTATTACACATAGGTGTGCATATGTACACTGTATACTGGTGTGTGTGTGTGTGTGTGTGTGTGTGTGTGTGTGTGTGTGTGTGTGTGTGTGTATTACCTGTGTTTGAAAAATTAATCGTGTATAATAAACAGTATTACACATAAGTGTGCATATGTACACTGTATACTGTAGATCGGTGTGTGTGTGTGTGTGTGTGTGTGTGTGCGTGTGCGTGTGCGTGTGTGTGTGTGTGTGTGTGTATATTACCTGCTGTGGAGCTACACTGTGTGTGTATGTCAGTCTGTCCCCGAACTCCGGCTCCATTTCCCACGCCGGCCGCACACACACTGTCGAGTGCTGGGCCACTTCACTGCCCTGACGACTCAGAGCGCGCAGACTCTCTCCGGCAGGTGGGACAGCTGATCAGACGCACAAACACACTCCACGTTACTACTCGGCATCACACGCAGGTGTGTGTGTGTGTGTGTGTGTGTGTGTGTGTGTATCACCTGCTTCACATTTACAGTCTTCCCAGCACATCATGTCTCCATCTAATGTTAGGAGAATGCCAACACTCCCTGTTTAATCCTCATCTAAACTACACCACACTGTACCCAGCTGAGCCTGTAGACCTGCTCATAACGTCATACTACATAATGCAGGATTAATTATGAAGATCAGCTCATGAGGACCTTATAAAGCAGCGTGCTGGAATAGCATGTGTACAGCAGCTCTCATGCATACAGTGTATAACACGCTCTATAACACGCTCTATAACCACAGCGCTGTCCAAACCCCCATTCTGATTGGTCAGATTCATCGCTGCTGATTCATTATCCATAGCTGCAGCTCTGACATCTCAGTAAACGTAACTATAAATGGATAATAATAAAAGCACTTCTTTAATGAATAGAAATGTCAAATTGCTTTGGTATAAGAGGAATAAAGCTCTTTGTGTTGCGCTGTTATAGGAAAGTAATCAACGCTTCTGCAGTAACAGAGACTCGGCTTCATCACAACATCCCGCTGTTGATTATTTTCCTATAAGAGCACGACACAAAGTGTTTATTCCGCACATATGACATGTTATTAATGATTTATTCCACTGAGGATTCACGGGAAGTCTTACCAATGCAGTCCTGTGCTTTCTGCATTTTACACACACACACACACACACACACACACATATATATATATATATATATATAATTTGAATACTTGTTTTCTGTATTTTGTTCATAAATCCACCAAGTGTACTAAAATCTTTAAAATTTGTACCTTTAAGATGAAACCTTTCTCAATCCCCAACTGTTCCAATGTTAACAATGAAAAATTTTAAAAATAAAATTAAAAAAAAGAAAAAATGCATGCAGGAAATGGAAGGAGAAGCAGGTGAAGAGATTAATCAGTGTAATCAGTGTGTAAAAGTCTAATAAAGATGAAGCACTAAAGCCTCAGAGCTCCAGACAGGAACGGCCAGCGTGCAGCCCTGTTTATTTCATCTCATCTCTGACTTGTTCTTGAATATTGCCTGGATTCAGCTGTCCTGGTGTTTCAGAGAGGAATTCAGAGCTGCGCCTCTGGTGTGTGTGTTTGTCCGTCTGCTCGGAGTGTGAAGTGTCATTTAGCACCGAGGTGTTAATCTGCACCGCTCACAGAGCCGCAGAGCTATTCCTGTGTGTGGAATGTTAATGAGGAGCAGAGAGCATGTGGAGCACGAGGGGCCGAGCGGCGTGTCACACACCAGCTCTCACGGCTTCAGTGATACAGTCATAATAAATTATAAAAAATATATATTACTTATATATTTACTTTAACATGTTTGTTGTTTAATTGCTTGATTTTTCATACACATCACATCCCTAGTATTATTGGAAAATCAATTTTATATTCTTTTTTTTAAATGAAGTATTGTCATGTAAAAATATTACAGCTTTTTCATTCAAGGAAATTAATTCCTAGAATAAAATAATTAGAATAATAAAGAATATACAAAATAATAATAACAATAGCTATACTACTGTGATGATGATGATGATGATTATTATTATTATTATTATTATTATTATTATTATTATTAACAAATATAGATCTAATTAATAATTAATTATAAATATACATAGATCCTTTAACAAATAAAAAGATTTAAACTGAAAAATATATTTAACTGGAATTTTTTTTATTGCATATAAAGATTTGATTGTGCCTTTGTTAGGATTGTTTTTTATATTTATACTTTATTATATTTTATTATATTCGTAATGTAAGTGATTTTGTGTGAAGGCTGTCGGTTTAATATCCTATTTATACATAAATAAAATAAATAAATAAAATAATAATAATAATAATAATAATAATAATAATAATAATAATAAAAAGTTAAGAAAATAATTGTGTATATTTTTAGATTTGAGTCATAATTCCAGTGAATCAGTGTAATGATGTGTGACACTCGATTCACTGACGATGACGAATTTAAAGCTTCAAAACTCCAAGCACCTTGTAGCTGACACGTGATTTGTGGCACGTTTCTAGTTTCCGGTCTGCGTGTTTTTCTTTTACACCCTGTTTTATTTTTGGCAGCAGATTATTAGATTATATCTATATATATATGTATATATGTATATAAGCTGTACATATGTTGGGCTTTGCAGTTTGCTGGTGTGTTGGTGCTGCTCATGATCATTTCACGCATGTTATGTTGTGTCTTGGGGCCGCTGGATGTCTGTCAGGAGCGGAGAATGCAGAGCCTCGGGCTACTTCTGTTCCTCTCCTGGAAATTCCAGTCTCTCACAGCCGCCTCGCCTCGCCTCGCCTCGCCTCGCCTCTGATCCAGTGGTTTAGGCTCCGCGCTCTAAATCCTGCTTTTATACTCCGAGTGAATCATCACTTCCACGTCTAAATGCATAAGCCGTAATTAATTCGATGTGGGGACGCCACAGCCTGGAAACCAGCTCCATCTCATCAGAAGGATAGTGAAATCCGTCTGATCTTCTTCCTGAAGTCTACGCGCTGATCTTATCGAGCCAGATGTGCTCCACTTCTGTGTCAGATCTTTAGAGTAAACAGACACGGCCACGGCAGACGGCCGCATTCCCACCACGCGTCTACTCGCATTCAAATCAATAGCCAAGCCAATAACACTCTGAACCAGTTCCTGAAAAGTTCTTTGGATGTGATTAGACCTAATAATGCACAGGTGCTACGTGGAACCATTAAATGTTCCCCAGAGGGACAAATTCAAGGGTTCTCATGTGTAGTGAAAACTCCAGCTAACAGTTTTAGGTGAAATTTTACCAGCTAAACGTTTTTCAGGCTTCGGTTTCTAGAGCGTTCCGTCTGGTTGAAAAGTTTCTGGTTGTTATTTCACCACAATTATATCACCAAGTTCAACACCTACAAGAAATTGATTTGTATTTGACGTGACGTAAAATTAAATACAACGAAACGACATAACGATGAAATTCATTGGTACCTGTATCACTTTAATTAATTTATAAATAATTTATAATAAATAATTTATACTTTAGGTCCTACACTGTTGTATTGTAACATTTTCGAGTTTATAAATGTTAGAAGAAATATTTCCAGCATCTAACTTTGTTTTTATTTCCTGTAAGTTAAGGCGTAAACAGAAAGAGTACTGAAACTATACGTTTTTTTTTGTCTAACTTCATTTTTGTTTTGTTTTGTTTTGTTTTGTTTTTTGTCTTTGGCTTACAGCATAACCAGAAAGAGTATTGAAACTATAATTTTTTTTTGTCTAACTTCATTTTTTTGTTTTGTTTTGTTTTGTTTTGTTTTGTTTTGTTTTGTTTTGTCTTGTCTTGTCTTGTCTTGTCTTGTCTTGTCTTGTTTTGTTTTGTTTTGTTTTGTTTTGTCTTGTCTTGTCTTGTCTTTGGCTTACAGCATAAACAGAAAGAGTGCTGAAACTATAAACATTTTGTCAAACTTCATTTATTTTTTGTTTTATTTTCATATATTTATTGTTTTTGCTTGTTTGTTTTTGTCTTTTGACCACAAAGAGTACTGAAATCATAACGTTTTCCTCGAACTTCATTTATTTTTTGTTTTATTGTGCATTCTTTACGTCCAAATCCTTGAAGCCTCCAAATGGTTTAAAAAGGTTCAGCTTTTATGAAATAAAACCCTGAAACTGCATTGACCTTCGACATCTTGTAACTCCAACGTGTGTAACTCTTTAGGTGTGAACGATCCGATTAAAGCTTTTACTGTCTCTAATTGTCCATGAACATTTCTCACATTCCAGAGCGGAGTCTTGCTCTTGGTGTGTGTCCGAGTCTACAGGAGACTCCCACGATGCCTCTGCACCCGAGCAGCTGGATAAACAGGCAGCATTCAAGGCTCCCATTTTGTAAACATGCCAAGATAATGTGATCTGATAATCAATCAGCTAGCATAGTGTGCTAATACAAAAGTCATGTTTTGCCTTTGATCAGTATCACAAAACCCCATCCTTAAGATCCCGCCATTTTCTCTACTCCTTTTCATCTTTCTTTTTTGTCTTCTCCATTTTTTTTTTTTGTCTGTCTACATGTCTTGCTTGTACAGTAGAATTGGCTTTTCACTTCAAAAGAATTCCTAGGACACCCTGTCAGCTCTTTCAACAAATCTCTCCTTTACACCCTCAAGGAAACAAATGTTACCTGTTGCTCCAAATTCAATCCAAGCTACAACGTTCCTGGATTACGCTTCTACATTTCCGTGCCTTTTAAAGGAAACAATCGTCATTTACTGCAGTCCAATATGGACAACCGGTGCTCCTTCACTACCAAAACCAAATTTCGGAAATATGTTTTTACATCTGTCATGAAAACACTTGAATGTAAATAAGTCAAATCTTAAAAAATAAGGATTCTGTCCATTCTGAAGCCCATGAGGGCTTAAAGATTGTCCCCAATAGGAGCTGATAAGAGTGACTGTACTAAAGGTCTCCAAGAAGCAGATACCTGAGTAAAGGCAAGTCCAAACAACTGAACCTTGTCACATAGCTAAGATTCTGCCAGGAGCTCTGATTTCCCATTTATGTGAAAACCGCTTTGAATTCCTTTATCCATGTTGTTTGTCAGGCATAGTTCAATGGTGTTAAGCATGAAAAGTGCCAAAATGGTCCCTATACACATTAATAGATGCCTTTATTCCATGTTCTGTCTTGCTTTTTGGCAAGACTTCGCAGTTTTCTGCAACAAGTAGGTGACACTATAACAGCAAAAACGTTTTAAATGTTGGTGACAAACCCAGTAAAATGGAAATGTGTACAATGGACTGGTATCACATAGATCAATGATACTCATAGATCAGTGGAGAAATAACCAAAAATCCCTGATTTCCATTGTCACATTTTATTTAAGCTCCTGTAAAACATGGATCTTATCAGGAGAACTTAATGGTAATTTATCGGCAAGAGCTTAAGTGTGAACACAAGCCTTGGACCAAGATTATTACCAAGAGCTGATACAATTCTCACTGGATTATCAGGAGGGCTCATGTGTGAACAGAAGCTAGTACATTACCAGCAAAGACCACTATAGTTTCTTCCTTCAATACTTTACTTCCTACCTTCCTTGACATATCCCCAAGGGTTCCCACCCAGATTTAGGAAACTATCATCCAGAATCTTTAACTAACATGATATAAAAGTCGATTTTTCTTCCCCCATAAACATATTCTGAGGTCTTTCCTCCATCTAACTCCTTGGTTCAAAAATGTTCAAAAACAGCACCACCACCAAACCCACCACCAGAAAGGGTACAGAAATGTTAACCAGGTGTTGTCAAATTGGATTTTGATTAGTAGGTTGTAGCACCACCACCAAACCCACCACCAGAAAGAGTACAGTAACGTTTACCAGATGTAGTTACATTGGATTTTGATTCGTAGGTTGTCACATCACCACCAAAACCCACCACCAGAAAGAGTGTAAGGATTTTGACTCTTAGGTTGTGTTAAAATGTTGGGACTGTTCAACTTCACATCTCAGTGACTGAATCCAACCCAGAAGCCAAAATCAGATCTTACAGCTTTTAAAATCTTTTCTCCATCTTACCTGTCTGTTGAATCCTGTTGTTCTCATTGAGTCTGAGCGTCAAGCCCTTGCTGTTACAAGTAGAAGTCATAGCCGAAGACCCTCCATTTCTTTTAACCGAATTGGTCCGTGTTGGGATGGGCACAAATGTAGGGTCCAAGTCCAGGATCAACTGGTTAAGCTGGTCGATGGAGTTGTCGATGTCCACTGTGAGCGAGTTAAACTCCTCGTCATGATTTTTCTCGGTCTCCTGGCTTGGTGATACCTTTGGGTTCAGAGCAGTGTGGTTTTGATCACTAATGATCATTTTGGGTGAAATCTCTTGCTTGTCCCCATGGAAGTTCTCCTCTACTCCACTTTCCTCAGGCAGGTAGGAGTAGTGAGGGGCCACTACCATTTGCTGCTGGCGGACCCAGGTCTGAGTGGAGTAGTTGCCCTGCCGGAATTGCTGCCCCCTGGAAGCTGTGCTGGAAGTGGCGGTGACAGGAACAGAGACAGTTCTCTTGGCAAGGCAGTTTCTCCGTGTCTCAGCGTATGCTCGCTCATACTCTTCCATGGCTGCTGGGCCATGATGTGGGACATCCTCAATCACGCCAGGGCTGCAGAAGCCATCAGAGAGCAGGGAGTTTTGGCTGCTCTTGTGGTATGACGACGAAAGAGTCCCTAGACTGTCCACGCTGCGCAGGTCGTGGCCTGACATCAGGACCTCGTCATCCAGGATATCCGTTTCTCGCTCTTTTGGCCGGGAGTTGCCGTTTATATGGACCTGCCCTGGGTGATGGAGGACTCCCTGAGAGGCTGAGGTCAGCTCCATTCCATCATCTGTCCGAGGCTCATCGAGCCCAAATCCACTCAGCAGGCGATTCAGCTCTGCCTTCTCCTGCTCACTGGGGCCAGTAGACTTACTACCAGACACAGGGCAGCGCTCAGCCCAAAGGGAAGCACTCGAGAGACCGGAGTCACTGCTGGCTGAAAGAGCGTGATCACTATGCTCGGGGCTGGAGGTGACAGATGTGGTGCGGTTGGATCTGCTAAGGATGACTGTGCTGCCCTGGCTTCGTTTAGGTGAGAATTTGTCCAGGGTTGCGATCGGGGGCTGCAAGGGAGGAGCTGGGGGAGAGAAGAGATGTAGCGCTTCAAGAGGTCAGCTGGGTTAAAGACACTTAGAGACAGACAAATAGTGGAAACGTTCTGGCCATACCACAATGCAAAGTGACAATCATCCATACACTTTGCAGACCAACGATCAGAATTCTTTCACGCTTTAAAAGGACAAACAAATGGCCTTGTTCCTTATAGTTATTAAACATTCTCACCCAGAAGACATCCACAGATTAAACCACTAACAATGATACACATTGCAGTAATATATTTTGAGTTCATGTAAATTTAAATTAGATTACATGTAAGTTTCATATCGCACAACTGGGCAATTCTGAGATTTCTGAGGGTTTTTTTTTTTTCCATATCTTACAAAATGGTGACCAGACCTAAACTGAGCTGAAATCAGTTGTCCAGTATCTCTGTTGAGTTCTTTGTTTGTTCATAATCAAGATTCAAAAACGTATTAAAAAATTATCTCATATGCACAAACTTCCTTGTACAATAACATTCTTAAGTTTGTATGTTATGGTGGATGTTACAGTAGACAATAAACGAAAAATAATAACAAAAACAATGTTAATAAGAGAGAAAACAACATTGTNGTCCGGCAACTTGTATATGACCTCTGCCTGGTGTACATGTACAGTATCCACACTCACACACCCTTAATTTAAGAAGGTTGATAGAAACATATAAGACGTAAATCAAATCCAAATAAATTCAAAGTTATACACACCATGATCCTGATTTTCTTCTGTTAAGTGTTCACCAAATCTAACAATGTGACGCTGATGGACGCGCCACGTCTCAAGCAAATTTATCTACATTTTCTAAGCATATAGTTCACATCAGACTGTAACAGACACTAGCTTTAAGAATGTATAAGCTATCCTATAAACTGAGCCTATAACTGCAGTCCTCTCACTCTCACATGACTCTCAGGATTCAGTACTAAGTAGTTAGTTAATCAAAGACCACAGCTCTCCCACGTTTGAGTCAAACATTTCACACAATCATGTGATTCACCACCTACTCCTCTGGCCTCTAGAGTTATAAAAGCACAGAAAACACCATCAAGGTCAAGAGATGACACTCACAGAGCACTGAACTACACACTAACAGCTAAAACAGTCTAGTAAAGGAAGACACAGACACAAGCACTGCCGAGTACCTGTGTGTCGAAAGAAGGTGTGAGGAGCTCTGAATACCAGACCTGCATGATAAAGGCTCAGGATCATTCCCACACACACACACACACACACACACACACACACACACACACACNGCTCAGGCATACGTACATGCAGCAGTCCAAGTTTGCCCAAAGCAGTCAGAAACACTCCTCTAATGCTGTTACGTTCCTGCAGCACGTCTTCTTCTTTCTGCTTCTTACCCCTGTTCTACCTCTCCTCTCTATCTCTCTAACCTACCCCCTCCCACATTCCTCACTCTCACCACCCCTCACAGGGGGGAAAGAATCCCGTCTTTCTTACCTCCTCCTACCTTCAGCCCAGCATGAGAGACTCACGTAACCGTCTTCCTCCAGTCTCAGCACGTTAAACTGAGTGCATTAACACACAGTGTACTGAGCTACTCAGTGCTTCTGTCCTTTAAACACAAAGGTACGTGTGTGTGTGTGTGTGTGTGTGTGTGTGTGCTCTTGGACTCCACACAAGGATGGGGGGGCATGGTGAGGTTGCCAAATATGGAGAGAGGAATGTAAACATGGGGGCGGGGATTAGGAGAAGGGGGCGGGGACTGATGAGATCAAGCTGATCAGTCCAAAGAAAAAGGTGAAAAGGTAAAAGGAGAGAAAGAAAGAAAGAAAGAAAGAAAGAAAGAAAGAAAGAAAGAAAGAAAGAAAGAAAGAAAGAAAGATACAGGAGCAAAAGAAAGAAAGAAATGGAAAAGCACAAAGAAAGAAAGAAAGAAAGAAAGAAAGAAAGAAAGAAAGAAAGAAAGAAAGTGGGATGATTGAGAGGGAAGGAGAGAAAATAATATTTGTATTAAAAGAAGAACGCACTGATCCGTGCAAGAAGAAAGATAGATATTAAAAACAGGAGGAGTGTGGATGAGTGAAGAGAAGAGATTGATAGAATCCCTCCGTCTGGAAAAGAAAAAGAAAAACAAACATTCCTTTGTGCAGCTAAACACCTGACAGGAGTTTTTAATCAGAGCTGCCGTGCCTTCTACTTCAGCTGCTTTTATATGAAACTCGAGCCGCTCTCTGCAGTGTTACCAAATTACACGCCTGCTGCTGTCAACACACACACACACACACACACACACACACACACACACACACTGTTATGGAACCAGATGTGCACCGAGCCAAAATTAGTGGCTTTCAGAGATCACCTCAGACATTTTTCAGACAGTAAAGACAGACGTGAAATTTTCAGCTGTGTTTCGGCTAGAGGTCATAACTCCGACCTCCGAATAGGAAAAGCCAAAGAAAACGCTCCGTCAACTCGGAAATCCTTCTCTGGAACTGGACGGTCTTCTCAACCCAGAGTTCAGCAAGTGACGTCACATCAGCATGGCTGCTCCCGGCATCAGCAGTAAACACTGCAGCACTTCTTAGCTTTAGAAGAGTAAGAGTTATACTGTATATACACGTATTCAACATGCAGACATATTCACGTGTTAGAGCTATAACACTGACTCTACAGTTCATCCGAGGAGGAAAATACGCATCACTCAGGGGCAGCGGTGGCTCAGCGGGTAAGGTACTGGGTTACTGCTCAGGGGATGGAGGTTTGAGCCCCAGCACTACCACGGTGTCACTGTTGGGCCCTTGAGCAAGGCCCTTAACCCTCTCTGCTCAGAGTGCTAATGAAAGATGAATATATAGCACTGGCGTGTGTATTCTACGCCAACGTAACGTCTCTTATCACTCACACAGGACGAGCTAGTGCCCCGGCTGAAGGCAGCTGACTGAGTCACCGCGTTCCCTTCAGAAACACGCCACACTTCAGGACAAACACGATCACCTGAGCCTCCTCCTCCATCACCTGAGCCTCCTCCTCCATCACCTGAGCCTCCTCCTCCATCACGTGAGCCTCCTCCTCCATCACCTGAGCTTCCTCCTCTATCACCTGAGCCTCCTCCTCCATCACCTGAGCCTCCTCCTCCATCACCTGAGCTTCCTCCTCCATCACCTGAGCCTCCTCCTCCATCACCTGAGCTTCCTCCTCCATCACCTGAGCTTCCTCCTCCATCACCTGAGCCTCCTCCTCCATCACCACCACGGGGAAGACTTTCACCAGGTCCAGCGGGGCTGCTGGCATTGATTCATTTATTCCAAATGTTATCGAGCTACTTTCCAGTTAATCTAAATACATTTGAATAAAAGAAAGAAGGAAAGAAAAAAAAAGAAATGAAAAGAAAGATATGGAGAGAAGAATGTAAACAAGCGGCAGGGTTTGCAAGAGAAGGAGTGGGAACTAACCAAGATCAACCCAATCAGTCAAAAAAAAAAAAAGATTAAAAAATGTAAAAGTACAGGAAAAAGGAAATGAAAAAAGCGAAGGACAACAGGAAAGAAAGAAAAATGAGAGTTCTAATCTAATAAATAAATTAATTAATTAAAAATGAGAAAAGAACTAAAGAAAGAAAGAAATAAAGAAAGAAAGAAAGAAAGAAAGAAAATAAGAAAGAGAAAATGTGAAAGAAGGTTAGGCCTATACAGCGTCTCCTCACATAAATGTGTGGGAGCAGACGTGTGTGCGTGTGTGTGTGATAGAGAGAGAGAGAGGGAGAGAGAGAGAGAGAGAGAGAGAGCTTGTGTGTGTGTGTGTGTGTGTGTGTGTGTGTGTGTGTGTGTGTGTGTGTGTGTGTGTGTGTGTGTGTCTAGCTGATACACTGTGACCATCACTACCTTTTCATACCCTTGTTCATATTGCACCATATGCATGTCACCATGGCTCTCAAATGATTGTGTCCAAATTTATATTTAGTGTTGTCTAAGGTACATGACACTGTTGTATGTGTGTGTGCCATGCGGTGTTAGTCTATTTTTGAGCAAGAATATTTGCATGAACCACAACAGCACAGAACACGGCA
>CM074948.1:3157069-3169631 GCA_037577455.1 Pangasius macronema | reverse complement strand
TGTGTGTGTGTGTGTGTGTGTGTGTGTGTGTGTGTGTGTGTGAGAGAGAGAGAGAGAGAGAGAGAGAGAGATTGAGTGTGTGTGTGAGTGTGTGTGAGTGTGTGTGTGTGTGTGTGTGTGTGTGTGTGTGTGTGTGTGAGTGTGTGTAATGAGAATTCTCCTCTGTGTGTACACCAGCGCTGCTCCTGGAAACACTCTGCTTGGGGAAGAGCTCAGGAGAAGACATTCCGCACTGATCCGGGAGAAACGGTCCCGGTAGCGGAGTCCTGTGTGTGTGTGTGTGTGTGTGTGTGTGTGTGTGTGTGTGTGTGTGTGTTATCTCCTCAGTGAGTGCAGAGCTGAGCGGAAACACGCCGCACAGGTGGAGCTCGTGTTCTGGACACGGCGCTGAAGTGGGACTCAGTCGTGTTTATTCGTTCAGAAGGGAAGAGAGAATTCCCTGCGTTAGCTGTGCGATGATGTAATGGAGCAGGAAGCGAACGACAGGATGGTGTGATGAGGCGGAGTCACTGATACCACGAGAAGTGTGTTCCTATAGTTCCTATAACAGCACGTGTTTTATTCCTCTTACACCACAGCAGTTTTACAGGTTTTTACTTTCTTACTCATGGATGAATGACAGATCATATATTTTATCCATTTATAGTTACATTTAATGTTGTGGAACATCATTAGTTCCTGTTGTCACTTGGGTTATAGCAGCTGTAAGCAGGCGTGCCCTCAGCAGCTCTTTCTTCTCCACGTGACGTCAGTAAGATGAAAATCCTGCAGCCGTGTTACTGCACTGACACTGGAGACTCCTTCCTTAAATATTACCTGAACATCTCCTTACAGAAACCTTCACCACATCCACATCCATCATTCCTGTCACGCGTTACTATAGAAACCATAACGCAAGAAAGAAAAACACACATAGGAAAGAGAAAGAAAGAAAGAAAGAAAGAAAGAAAGAAAGAAAGAAAGAAAGAAAGATGGAAGGAAGGGAGGTAGGGAGGAAGGAAGGAAGGAGAAACTGAAGGAAAGAAAGAAACAACAGCAATAGAAAGAAAGAAAGAAAGAAAGAAAGAAAGAAAGAAAGAAAGAAAGAAAGAAAGAACAGCAATAGAAACAAACAAAGAAGGAAGGAAGGAAGGAAGGAAGAACGAACTGAAAGAAAGAAAGAAAGAAAGAAAGAAAGAAAGAAAGAAAGAAAGAAAGAAAGAAAGAAGGGAGGAAGGAAGGAAGGAAGGAAGGAAGGATGGAAGCAGAAACAGAAGGAAAGAAAGAAAGAAGAGCCACAGAAGCTTTTGAAAGGTAAAAGTGCTCGGTGTTGTCAGCTGTTGCTATGGAAACGATGGGGTGTATTCGCGCGAGTGCCTGAGTGTGAGTGTAACAGGAGGTTATGTAAAGCTGTGCTGTGGAGCTGCAGTTCTCTCAGAGCTGTTTCTATGGAAACGATGAGGTGTATGAGTGTGAGTGTAACAGGAGGTTATGTAAAGCTGTGCTGTGGAGCTGCAGTTCTCTCAGAGCTGTTTCTATGGAAANNNATGAGGTGTATGAGTGTGAGTGTAACAGGAGGTTATGTAAAGCTGTGCTGTGGAGCTGCAGTTCTCTCAGAGCTGTTGCTATGGAAACGATGAGGTGTATTAGCGCGAGTGCCTGAGTGTGAGTGTAACAGGAGGGTATGTAAAGCTGTGCTGTGCAGCTGCAGTACTCTCAGAGCTGTTGCTATGGAAACGATGAGGTGTATTCGCGCGAGTGCCTGAGTGTGAGTGTAACAGGAGGGTATGTAAAGCTGTGCTGCGCAGCTGCAGTACTCTCAGAGCTGCTGCTATAGACAATGACTCGACACCTCCTGGCCAATCAGAGTGCAGAGCTCGCATGGCGGCAGTAAGTCAGGAGGAAGTGGCGCTATGGAGACGGACGGAGCTGGTCGGAGACGGATGCTGAATTCCTCCGGGGCTTTTTCTCAAACGTCGTGTTTACACGCGAGTGTAAAATCTGCCACAGGAATGCGTCTTCCTCACGCGCGCCCCGCCTCGCGGCCTCGCTCTGCCTTCGCTTTTTAATTGATTTATTTTATTGATTTCTCTGCACGCTGGGTTTTATTAAAGGAGCCACCCTGCTTTACGATGTTCACTTCCGGCGTAGCTCGGAGCGCCGGCTGACTCTCCCAAGTCCCGGGATCCGGACGCAGCTCCGTGTGTTTGTCTATTTTCAGCGGCATGTGAATTCCGTGGCAGGCTGCTGAGGTTCACCAGAGTGGGCACGGGAGGAGAAAAACACCCCTGAGTGTGAGGCTCGGGCCCGCTGCGGCCGGGAGAGAGAGTGTGTGTGTGTGTGTGTGTGTGTGTGTGTGTGTTCAGTGTGTTCAGTGTGTGTGTCTGGGTGGGGGCATGTCTGGTTAGAGCCTGTGTGTTTAGTACCATACAAACATGCACTGGCTGAAAGGATGAGAGAGTATAGAGAGAGAGAGAGAGAGAGAGAGAGAGATTGTTGTTACAACAAGAAGAAAACAGCATTTCTAAGCAACGGTGTGTGTCGTTTTTTCCCCACGCCACACCGTCCTGCCGAGATTTATTATTTTTCCAGATTCGGAACAGGCTACAATGTTCTTTATAAACACGTCCACTATCTCTCCATGTCTAAAACCTCACGGTTACACTGAAAGAAAGAAAAAAAGGAGGAAGAAAAGAAGGAATAAAGGACATATGAATAATAATAATAAAAAATATAGAGAAGAATATAAGAAAGAAAGAAAGAAAGAAAGAACAGCAATAGAAACACAGAAGGAAGGAAGGAATGAGGGAAGGATGAACTGAAGGAATGAAAGAACAGCAAAAGAAAGAAAGAAAGAAAGAAAGAACAGCAATAGAAACAAGGAAGGAAGGAAGGAAGAACTGAAGGAAAGAACGAAAGAACAGCAATAGAAAGAAAGAAAGAAAGAAAGAAAGAAAGAAGGGAAGGAGGAAGGAAGGACGAACTGAAGGAATGAAAGAAAGAACAGCAATAGAAAGAAAGAAAGAAAGAAAGAAAGAAAGAAAGAAAGAAAGAAAGAAAGTGTGTCTTCTTTCCTAACCATAACCTGAAGTAATGAACACTGGGATGTAACCTCAGGCTACTTCATCACCTTCATCATCATCATCATCATCATCATCATCATCATCATCTTCAGGCAGTGTTTTATCCCGGTCAGGGTCACGGAGGATCCGGCGTGTATTCCGGGGAATACTGTGCTGGAGGAGGGAATTACACTGTGGCTGGGACTCCAGCAAGCTGCATAATTTCCTGCTGAACTGATCCCAAGTGAAGATTTTTTCCAAACAAAACAAGGTACAGTTCATGATGACTTCTCCATCTCACCTCCCTGCGTAGCCATCGCTCATCATCTCCATCTAACCAGCACTCTGGGAAGTGTCCTCAATGAGGCGCGTTACACAGTGGAGTGGAAACGGATGTATCAGACGACTCGCGGGGTGTGTGTGTGTGTGTGTGTGTGTGTGTGTGTGTGTGTGTGTGTGTGTACACAACGTGTGTGTTAGTGTCGTCAACAGGATGTCCCTCAGTGCAACCTGTATGATTTATTACAGAGGCTCGGAGGTGCTGATCTATCTAGAACCACCCCACACCCCTTCCCCAACACACACACACACACACACACACACACACACACACACACACACACACACCGATCTCAGAAACGCTCAAAGTTATACGAGATCCAAGCATAAATACGTCATTTCTATCAAGACAATTCGGAAATGATGTCATGCCATGCCAAGCTTTAGGAAGTTAGGAAGCTTTTTGCAAGATTACGCAAGATACATCGTTGCCCCGGTAACAGTTTGGTAATAAACACTGCGCTAAATTCGAAGCGAGTCGTTTCAGACCCTGGTTTTACTTTATGTCTACTTCGTTTTGAACGTTACCTTCTCCGTTGCAGACGTCCTGGTACGAGTCCCATCTGGTGAGCGAGTCTGTAGAGCTGTAGTCCACCGACACGTCTGCACCGTTCTGCCAGAGATCAGCTCCTGACACACACACACACACACACACACACACAGACACAGAGTGCGTGGGATTAACCGAAAACCTGTTAGCATGCGTTCAGACATGAACTTTTCCTCAGGAACCGAGTGGTAAATCTAGCTTCAAGAGATAATCTGCAGGGTCCAAGCACTTCTTGCAAATCCCACCCCTGCCAAATGGGTGCTGAAAGTTCATTGGCTGCTGGCGATGGCGGCCATGTTATCAGGTCAACGTTAGAGAACTAGCTACGGTTTAGCACAAAGATGCGTGCTACCAAATTTCAGCTCAGTCAGATTTCCGCTTCCTGAGAAACGGTTGTTTGAATTTATACCACAGCGCCGTTGTATTCTCACTTCTGACTGTACAGCATCTATATAAGTAATATATCTATAGTAACAATTTACACACAGAAATGTGTTAAAATGTGTATAATTGTTAATATGGTATGAAGTTTTGTGTAAGGAGAAGTTTATTCGACATGCATGGAAGGAGTCTCCAGTGTCAGCACTTTGTAACAGTAAAGCTGCAGCTTTCTTTAGGGGGCCAAGCACCAAGCACGGATCCACACAAAGCCACGTTCAGGAGAAGACTCAGAGCACACATGCAAGATTAGGGCCACAGTCACAGGCCAGGTCATACTTTTTATCTGTTTATAGTTGCATTTAATAACAAGTTAGCTCCTGTTTTGTCTTACGCTCACCCTAGCTCCGTTACGTTCCCTCACCAGCCTTTCTGTTTCTATCTCTTGACATTATAAGACAAAAAAAGCAGTTTGTCCTGCTGCGTAGAAACCAGGAAGTGTGAATTCCTATGTCCTGAAATCTTTCCCAGGGCAAAATCGACATTCGGTCTGTTACAAAGTGCTGAAACTGGAGACTCCTTCCGTAAATGGCTAATAAACAGGAAACTTACACCATATCAACGGTTATACTATACTGACCAATCAGATTTGAGAACTCAACAGCGCTGTGGTATATATACATTATATACACTGCCTCCAAAGTCCATCATAAATAGACCTTTATACAATTCACTGTATTTACTATTCACACACACACACACACACACACACACACACACACACACACACACACACACACACACTGTCTCTTGCTGGCTGCTGGAGCGAGGATGTGGAATGTCTCTCGCTTGAGCGCACACACACTCTCTTCCTCCCTCCTGCCGGGAGTCTCTCTCAGAGGGGAAGTGTGTGAAGAGTGTGCTGACAGGGCAGCAGAAGAGCTCAGCAGGCCGTGTCCCGGCTAACAGTAGGAGATGTGCGTGTGTGTGTGTGTGTGTGTGTGTGTGTGTGTGTGTGTGTGTAAAGTGGAAAAAGAAGAAAGCTGAATTATACCTTGGCTCCGCTCAGGGCCTTCAGAGAACACCAGCTCCACTTTGCCGTAATCCGGAAATCTGGGATCTGAAATCCAAACAGGAGAGTTTCAGTGGATCTGTGTGAGCTGGGAAACTGTGACTAAATTACAACCTGTCACACACTCTTCTGAGCGCACACACACACACACACACACACACACACACTCTCTCTCTTATTCACACGCTGACATTGTGCTTGTAGCTGTTTCATCTTCTTCCCTTCCACTTTCTAATCGTTTTGTTTTTTTTCCGGGTTCACGTACGGTTTAATTAACCGAATGATAAGAAGTCTCCAGATTTCCGTCAGACCCATTACTCCTCTCTCCCTCGCTATTAGCGCTGTGACATATCTTTCGCTCTTCGGTGAATGATGTTCATCTCTGCGTTGTATTTTTCTTCTCTTTGTATTTCTTTCTCTTTTTTTTTAAAGATCTAGATTCCTATTCTTTTTGTACTTGTTCCTGTTTTGAAGCCCGATTGTGTTTGATTTGTTGTACAGGATATATTTTCCTCCTTTCTCTCCTTTTTCTTATTTTTTATTTCTTTTGTATTTCTTTTTTTTTTTTGTATTTATTTCTTCTATTTTTTTTTGTGTAAACTTCCAAGAAAATGCAACTTCATGAAACTAGAAGAAAAAAACAAAGGCATATTTAACTTAGGAACCGATAAAAGACGAGGACTATGAAAAGTTCTCTAAAAGTGCTATGTGTGTGTGTGTGTGTGTGTGTGTGTGTGTGTGTGTGTGTGTGTGTGTGTGTGTATAAACCTTTGTTGGCTTGCTCCATGTCCTCCTTCTCGAACATCAGGCTGTATCCCTGCACAGCTCCGGTGTGGAACTGCAGTCTGAAGACCAAATCTCGCTGAGACGGACTGCTTTTATGGAAACACTTCACCTACACACACACACACACACACACACACACACACACACACACACAATGAATCCAGATGAGAATAAGAAAAGAGTCATTTATACACTTCTTACGTTTATATATGACTAGACTCTGCATAACGGTTCTTTATTTATTTATTTTAATTTGAGGACATTCAGGCCTGTCTTTCATTCTTCCATTTCTTCTGTCATTAATTTATCTTCTTTATTTCTTTCGTTCCTGTTAATATGCATGAATCAAATCTGTTCTACTGAGTGACCTTGATTTATAACGTTTCTGTTTTCCATCTTCCTGATTTCATTCTTGAGCTTGTTCTTGGTTTCCTGTAAATGTCAAGTTGTTTTTTTCCACACTCACACCACCCCACACTCACACCACCCGACCGTCACACCACCCCACACTCACACCACCCGACCGTCACACCGGAGAAATGACTTCAGCACGTAATCAGTGTGTTTTGTTAACTCGTGTTAATCTTTAGTGAATTCGGTTAATCTGTATACCATTATGTCTCCTTTCAGTAGCTGCGCCGGCTCCAGGGCTATGCACACCTTGTGTCTGTGGCCTGGTCCGATGTGACTATAAACACACACACACACACACACACACACACACACACACACACACACACACACACACACACAAAAACGCAACTATTCAAATCATAAAAATATACAACGAAACATTGGTAACAGCCATATAAAGGTTTTAAGTCTCCTTCCTTCCAATATATTCATTGCATTATTAACAACCACACCACAGTGCTGCTGAATTCTTAGTTCTGATTGGTCAGAAGGTGTTGATCACTTTTAAATTTCAATAAAATATATATCAGCGAGAGTCAAGGGGAAGGTGTANCTGTATGGTTTAGAGACAGTGGCACTGAGGAAGAGGCAGGAGTCAGAGCTAGAGGTAGCAGAGCTGAAGATGTTGAGCACAGAAGGAGAAAGGTGAGTGACTCACTAAACTCCGGAGGCGTAGACAGCCTGCATCCCCTGATACACCTTTATGAACGGACGACACACTGCAACACATGAAGAAAGACACATCACATAAATAACGTACAGATGATCGTTTCCATATTTCACTTATCTACTATATACAGCAAGAGAAGAATGTATAGTTATATCACTAGTATTGTCATTGTTTCACAACATGAGAGCAGAATAAAACCAGAAATAAACCCTCAGTCTAAAAGGACTTTATCAGTGATTATTTATTTATTATATTTATTATTACTTTAGATATTTCTGCATAATTTCCGAAGTGTCTATGTATCCTGCTAGTCATGAATATTCATAAACAAACATCATTAATATTGATTTAATGCTTTAATGCTATTTAATGATTCATTTTCTATAACAGTCATTGACAGGGACATAAATGAGAGACGCTCAACAAAAATAAATAAAAAAATAAAGGTGTAATTAGTGATAGAGCTGATATGGTGATTTTTTTCAATGGAAGGAGTCTCCAGTGTCAGCCCTCCATAACCGTCAGTACGTTTTATGGCATGTGAAAGTCTTCAGGACGGAGGAGTCACCAGGCAAACTTTGGGTTTTGTGAATGTTCCTCACCATTAAAGCTAAGTGTAAATGTGCAACTGTGAAAGTGCAACATGTCAGTCTTTTATCAATAAAGCTTTGTTGGCACGTTGCCGTGGTGTCGGAGGAATAACGCCGCTCCGGATGTGCTGTTACTGGAAAAGAATCAGCTTCAGGGTGATAGCACTAACTCAAATCAGGAAGCAGAATATCTCATTTTAGATTCGTAACTTTTTCCGTGTTTACGTTTAAGCATGGCGAGTTCACAGTATATTATATTCTCAATAAAAGGATCTTCAAATCTTTAAAATCACTATTTTGCATTTATTTTTGTGTTGGTAGTTTTTTCTCTTTTTTTGCCATAGTGTGTCTTTATTTATTTATTTATTTATTTATTTATTTATTTATTTATTTATTTATTTTGCCATAGTGTGTCTTCATTTATTTATCTATTTATTTATTTATTTATTTATTTATTTACTTATTTATTTATTTATTTTGCCATAGTGTGACTTTATTTATTTATTTATTTATTTATTTATTTTTGCCATAGTGTGTCTTTATTTATTTACCTATTTATCTATTTATTTATTTATTTATTTATTTTGCCATAGTGTGTTTTTATTTATTTATTTATTTATTTATTTTGCCATCGTGTGTCTTTATTTATTTATTTATTTATTTATTTACCTATTTATCTATTTATTTATTTATTTTGTCGTAGTGTCTTTTTTATTTATTTATTTATTTATTTATTTTTTGCCATAGTGTGTTTTTAACCATAGATTGTACCATAGAGATGTGAGTACACCCCAAATTGCATATAAAACTGAAAACAGTACAGATGCAGTGGATTGGGACGAGGCCGTGCTCTGATCAGCGTATCAGAGTGAGTTATTCACACAGATGTCTCGTGTGAAGTGATAAGGTGTGTGATTTTTGAATGGCGTGTGAAAATGGCGAGAATTTTTGTTCAAGGTAAACTCAATAACCTGTGCTAGGTGTAGATTTCACATTTTATTTTCTGCTTTTTATTCTGAAAAAAAAGGAAAATCCAGATTTCTGCAATAAAGGAAGTTAAATCTTGCCATATGTCAAAACTGTGTGGGATTGTGGGAAATCTGAGCTGTTGTCTTTTGTGACTGTGAGCATTAACTCTGTCAGCGTCACACAGTAGAAAATGTATCGCAATATATATGTGTGTGTGTGAGTGTGTGTGTGTGTGTGTGTGTGTGAGTGTGTGTCTCACATTACTGTGGTTAGTCTGATTTATAGTGACTCTCACCTTCTACACTCTTCCAGTGCACTGTGTGAGTGTCTATGTGTATATGAGTGTGTGTGTGTGTGTGTGTGTGTGTGTGTGTGTGTGTGTGTGAGAGAGAGAGAGAGCGAGAGCGAGAGAGAGAGAGAGAGTCCTATCCTGCATGTACACGCACCACTGATTGTGTTTATATGAATAATGGCGATAGTCTTCTCTGTTTGTCTGTCAGTCTTTTGAATAAGAGTTTCCCCGGCCAGTCTGGAAACACACCCAGCCAGCACTGACAGATTTCCCTCTCCTTCAGCACGTGACACACCTGAGACACGTGATCTAAAGCCCTGGTGTATTCGCATCACCTGCTCCAGGTGTGCTGTGAGGTGGAGCAGTAGTACCCTTGGAAAAGATTAGTCTCTTCTGTTCTAGCTACAAGCTGTATGTACTGGAGTATTAAAACCCAAATCCTGGTCCTGGACAATTCCCTCAACTCTGATTACTATAGTACCACCGTGCCACCATGGTTTCCATAGTAACAGCTAATTCCCGGGAAATTACATACAATGTATTACATACAGTAAACGCATTACAAATGATGAATCGAGGCAAGTGAAGTTTTCTATAAGGAGCCATTTACGTAACATTTATGGAAGGAGTCTCCAGTGTCAACGTTATGTAACATTCAGATGTAAAGCTATAACTTTCATTAGGGGTCCAAGCACTAAGCACGGAGGTTTGTATTAAAAACCAATAACAGGAGCTAACTTGCTAACTGTAAGTATAAACAGACAAAACGTACTGTATGATGTCTTGTTTTCTATTGAATAGAAAATTGTAATTGTTTGCAATTGTAATTTCTGTAGTATAAGAAGAATAAAACATTCTGAGATGTGCTGTTAGAGAGAAATACAACATTACACAATAAAACAAGTGCTTTATTCCTTATGTATAAACTTTTTTTTATGGCTTATAGCTGATTTAAAATATATATAACATAGACCTAAGCACTGGAGAGGAGAGCCATAGGAACGTTTAGAGCGTTTGGACTATTTGGCTACAGCAATGTTGTTCCAGTTATAAAAAATTTGGAAGCAGGTGTTGGAAAGTAAAAATCTGAAAAAGCAATAAAAATGGCAAAGACTCAGAATACAGACTTAAATCAGTTAGCGTAGCGGTTAGTCCCTTGTTTGCTATTAGAGGGAAAAAGTCCTTCTGGAGAAATGTTCTATGCATAAGTGAAGTGAAGTGAAGTGACTTTGTGGCCAAGTGTGGTGACCCATACTCGGAGTTTGCAATCTGCATTTAAGCCATCCAAGTGCACACACACAGTAGTGAACACACACACACCCGGAGCAGTGGGCAGCCATTTTAGCTGCGGCGCCCGNACTCCCCCACCTACAATCCCTGCCGGACCCGAGACTCAAACCCACCACCTTCAGGTTCACCTTCAGGTTACAAGTCCAACTCTCAGACCATTAGGCCACAACTGCCCACATTTTCCCTATCAGAGAAGGTTTCAAGTGGAACCATTTTAGAAAGGTAAAAACATTTTACTAATCAAAGAACCCTCAGAAAAACCTTAATGTCTAAGCGCCACATTCAGAGATGGCGAGTAATTCAACAAAAGTTACGTCAATAATCATACGAACCCCCAGAGTTGTCAAAGTTGGGAATCCCGTGCAGGATTATACAGTGCAGGAAGAGAGGAGAGGCGTTCATCTTCATGGAGCCACTGAGCAGACTGTTCAGGATCCATACATATCTGGGAAAAACATCCGTCACAATGTCAGCGCAAAGTTTAACGTCTAATCTAATCAGCTTAATAGGCACACTTCCTGTCAACAGTTTCCAAAACACTGCCCTGGGTAAATCCAGTGCTCGAAGACGGATATGTTTTATGCTATTTATCCCATGAACAGAGCTTATTTTGGAAATTTCCCATGCTGTATTTTGTCACATGTATTCTGTACTGTGTCATTATCACGCTGTTAGGACCACAATGGAAATATGCTGAAGGGTTTATAACAGAATAC
The DNA here is from genome assembly GCA_037577455.1 of Pangasius macronema. Taxonomy (NCBI): domain Eukaryota; kingdom Metazoa; phylum Chordata; class Actinopteri; order Siluriformes; family Pangasiidae; genus Pangasius; species Pangasius macronema. Next base: position 3,158,524 of record CM074948.1, on the reverse strand, counting down.
CAGATCAACCTGATTTAACCTCCTAAGCTCCTTTTTATTTCCGAACCCTAAGGCTTATTTGTAATGTGCGGGTTGAAGAGACACTAATGTGGGTGCTTGTCGTTGTGTTTCATTACAGTGAATACAGTAATCATAGTGGGAATCCATAGCGTAGGTCAAACAAGAGGCAAGCAACATCAAGAAGGAAATATCCATGATTGAAAAATGAGGGAAAATGATCAAGAGTCAAAACCAGGAAAGATGGAAACAGCAAAGCAAGGCTCGGGAGTTGATGATACAGAAATGTATGAAAATACTTTGGAACGAAAGACAGAAACAGGAGGGTTTAACGGGGCAATGTAATTGAGGGGTGAACACAGAACAGGTGCACACATTAGGAGAACAAAGCAACTACAAGACTGAGCACATGGAGAAATATAAACAAACAAAAGCACATGAAGGACCAGGCATGAAGAAGAAGCGCAAGCAGCACTCATTGTCATTGCCATTCCATAATTATATAGTGTTGCAGAAATTAGTTAAATTATATAAGCGTAGAGTAATCGGCTTTTTGACCAAAATTGAGTTCTTCTGCGAGAGATGCTCTCAAAATGGCCACCATGCTCCTGCTCCACCATATCATCATCAAAACAGAGAAGAGCAGAGCACTCACACACTCTGTGCCTTGCTTTATAATTTTAATAAATGATATTAGGAACAAGAAATTTAGCGAACAGAAGCGATTGAATGACTCAGCGATTATTTCAGCACTGATGTTGGCCTGGATCGAGATCAGTGGAGTGAAGTGAAGAGCTGAAGAGATGAAGAAGTGATTTCTTTTCACTTTCAGCAACTGCTAGATCTTTACTTTTGATTTAGATGACTCATGAGTCATATGTAACTGGGTGTTTTGGCTATAGCAACGTCAAAACCGAGTTAAACACAAAACAAGAAGACAAAAGACCTGGGTTGAATGCCCAGCCTGGCTTGTGTTGCTATGTTGTTTAGCCGTTTGCTTTGATCCAGGTGTGTCATTGTGCTGTAAACGAGAGATGTTTGTGGGAACGACTGAATGAGTCTCTGTAACGGAAATTAGCTTGTGTATTACGAGAAGGAACCATGTTAATCAAAAGCAAGCTTGTTTGTTTTTCTTACTAAATTTCTACCAATCAGAAGTAAGCGCTTTATCCTGGTTAAGGATCTTCTGATATACAGTGATATACAGTATTTATACAGTATTTCTGCTCTATATGATATACACACACTTCTGTACATTTCTACGTGAATATATTCTTCAGTGTAACATTAAAAAGAGCAACACTCATGCAGGCTAAATTGCTAAATTACCTGACATCAGTTATGAAAAATGACAAGACTGCAACGTTCTCCTTCCATTACAACACACCATTCATCCAAAGCTTATTCTAACTACAGTGCTTGCATAAGTATTCACCCTGCTGAACTATTCCACATTGT